>JAOVYX010022765.1:0-14235 GCA_035668315.1 Drosera spatulata
TCATCAAAGCCATAATCTTTAATCTCTTAATCGTCCCTTTTACATGCTATCAGCTCCAGATCTGCACCAAAAAAGATGAAACAACAAAAGGGCAAAATCGAAAACATTAGATCTCAACTGGGTATCGAAATTGAGGTGAAATTTATGCAATTGGGGATGAGATCTGACCTGGGATGGATCCAATTTGGGGATTGAAGGGTTGAAATCGAGGGTTTTGAGGGGGGAGATTGAGCTAGGTCAACGTTTCGGTGTCGAGAGAGAAAAGTTGAAAGGGGAAAATGGGGTAAAAAGAAAACTGGCATAAGGTTTGAAGTGTGACAAATGGGATGAGACGAGTGGGAGACGAGAGTAATGGTGCTATTGGGTTAAACATATGTTTGGGGAAATACGTGACATGATATTCAACTATAGTGTGTTTGTATTTTAGGATTTTATCTGTTTCAAAAAAATTACATCATTTAATAAATTAAAATATTTAAGATAAATTATAATAATAATTCATTTGAAAAAAAAATTCTACAAAAATAATAAAATATTTTTTTTTATATCATACCAACTCATTCCATCATTTTCTCTTCTTCATTTTTTTTCACTTCTCTTACTCGCATAAATCAAATGACAAATTAATCTTTATAATATAAATCAATACACATATAAATTATCGTGTCACATCAACCGATTATAATTCTTTTGAGACGATGGGAGTAGTAAGCATGGATTTGGAATTATGGTACTTCAAGTGATGGCATGACTCGGATATGTAAATTTAGATTAGATTAATCTAATTTAGATAGAATCAACTTGATCGATAAAGATTTAAGGTCTTGATGAGATAAAGAATAAATTTAAAATATCTCAATCTCATTGAGGTTATTGTGTTATGGATCGATCTTTGGATCACACCAAAGTCGGGGTGTTCTTAATTTATCTACTGTTGGATGTAGAAAATGGAATTAAAGTCGTCGGACATCGATAAAAAGTAATGGGATGTTGTTCATAGTCCGTGATATTCAGCATATCTAACGAGTAAACGAATGAAAACGTCATGAATGCATTGGCGAAGATGTATGAGAAGTCCTCGACTTCTAACAAGGTTTTTCTTATAAAACACTCGTTTAACAAGAGGAAGACCGAGAATAAGCCTATGATAGAGGATTTGAATGACTTAAATATGAAGACTAGTTAATTGGAGTCAGTTGGGATAACCTTCACAAATAAAGTACTTGTTTTGGATATGTTAGTCAGTTTACATGATAGTTGGGATAGTCTTGTGATACACGTCACCAACTCGCCAGGGGAAAAAGCTCTATAGTTTAAGGACGTTACTAGCACACTTTTAAACAAAGAAACCTGGAGGAATTGTTCCTTAACGTGAGATGCTACTGATATTGTCCTTAATGTTAAAGGCAGTGTTAGATCTTTAATGAAGGACAAGAACAAAGGCAAAGGTCGATCTAACTAAGGGGCTTCGAGCATCTCAAGTGGAGGAGTTACTTGTTGGTTCTTTGAAAAATGAGACATTGTATTTGTGAATGTCCTACGCAAAAGACTGATGTGAAAGAAGGCAAAAGTTCGATAAATATTTCTATCGCATCTGATTCATTTGATGATAGTTTAATTTTGTTCCATAATATCAAGTTTGAAACTTGAATTTTCGAATATAGCGCATCCTAATTAAGATATGAAGAGTGTTACAACGAAAACAACGAATGCTGGATTTAGTGTGTGTTTTGAGCAAGTTTGACCGTATTTTAATATGGGTCAACTACTTCGGATTGGAGTGACTTTGATTTTAATACAATCTACATTCATTGGAGATGAACGTGGTATATTTATTTTCTCAAAACTCATAAAGGGTGAATGAGAAATAGATACTCAAAGTGTGGTGTTTGATGCATTGAATGTGGTTGGATGTAGCAAAAGATGCTAAAACCACGAGGAAGTTTGCGCTGGTGGAAGGGTAGTTTATAAGTGGGAATATGATGATAAGGGTTAGGCCCCTTTGAGGTACCCAATTTTATGTGTGAAAGAGTACCTAGACTTGTCTTGATTAACACACGCGCAGGTACGCGCCGGACTGGACCGAGTTGGGCCGATGGACTCGTTGGGCCGCGGGCCACGGGCTTGTTGGGCTCGTTGTATCTTGGAGACTATTTGTCATAGACCATGTGCACAGAACGGAGCAAATCGGTATTGAGGAAAGAGTGCATACTCGCCTCGATAATTCTACTATTTCATTCTTTCCTTCACCCTTTCTTAATAATCAAACATATAACAATCTTAAGACCGAGTTATATACTGTTTGATTGTGACTTGGTGTTTGCGTGGAGATTCTGATTGTTTTGTCTACGGAAACCGATTACTCTCCTACGAGTTTGATTACCTTCGGGTCTAAGAACTTGATTCCATTGTCTACGGCTTCTGACTACAAGTCCTACAGATCTCTATTGCTATAAGGAAGTAATATTGATCTTTTTACTATTGTATTTTTGCGTGTGTGATCAAGTTATAACACTTTGTTTCTGTCTGTGTGTATAGAAAAAATGGCAACCGAGGTTCCAAATACCGTTACTGGAACAAGCACAAACCCTCCTCGTGTGGTTGTGGCACCATCTATAGTGCACGGGGAGAGGCTGGAGAAGTTCACGGGAGTGGACTTCAAGAGATGGTAACAGAAGATGCTGTTCTATCTCACAACCCTCAGTATGGCGAAGTTCCTGACTGAAGTGAAACCACAACTTAATGCGGAAGAGAACGACCCTGTGAAGATAGTGTCGTTGGAGTCATGGAAGCACAACGACTTCCTATGCCGTAATTACATTTTGAACGGTCTCTACAACGTGTACAGTTTGTATGAGATTGTCAAATCTCTTTGGGAGTCCTTGAGAAGAAATACAAAACTGAGGACGCTGGATAAAAAAAAAAAAAATTCATGGTGACGCGCTTCCGGAGTTCAAGATGGTGGACTCCGAAACGGTGATAAGTCAGATCCAAGAGATCCAAATCATCATCCATGACATACTGACGTAAGGTATGGAAATCTGTGAGACTTTTCAGGTTGTCGCCATTATTGAAAAGTTATCCCCCCTCCTGAAAAAACTTCAAGAATTATCTCAAGCATAAACGCAAGGAGATGAAACTTGAAGATCTCATCGTCGGTTTTAGGATCGAGGAGGACAACCGTCTGGCTAATAGGAAGACAGGCAAGATGCCAATGGAGACAAGAGCCAATATGGTGAAATCCGGGACGAGTCACAAGAGGAAGCAACCCGGTCAGTAGAAGTAAGGACAGGTGAAGAAGTTCAAAGGCAACTGCTTCGTGTGTGGCAAGCCCAACCACAGGGCTAAAGAGTACAAATTTAAGAAGGACGGTGAAAGAAGAGTCAACCTGTCCGAAAGTAAGGACGTGTCCGCAGGAATGTTCGAGCTAAGTCTCTATGCAGTCATATTGGAGGCCAACGTGGTCGAGAACACAAGAGAATGGTTCATGGATGCTGGAGCCACCAATCATACTTGCGCAGACAAGGGAATGTTCTCTACCTATACACCTGTTAATGACAAGGCATTGTACATGGGTAATTCTTCATCATCTGTTGTCGCAGGACAAGGAATTATTGTACTGAAGTTTAATTCAGGAAAAGAACTTACCCTTAAGAAATGATTACATGTTTATGACATTAGGAAGAATTTAGTGTCGGGATCATTGTTGTCTAAGACAGAATTTAGAATGATTTTTGAGTCAGATAGGTTTGTTCTGACCAAAAATGGTATTTTCATTGGCCGAGGTTATGTATCTAATGGCTTGTTTAAGGTCAATTGTATGCCTGTATCCCGCAAGACGGTGATTAATAATGATAATAATCCTTCTTCTTACTTGCTTGAGTATTCTGATTTGAGGCATGTAAGACTTGGATATGTCAATTACAATACTATCAAAAGATTGATAAGTATGGACCTGCTTCCAGAGTTTAAAGTAGATCCACATAAATGTGAGATCTGTGTAGAGGCTAAAATAAAAAAGAGTCCTTTTCCTTCAGTGGAAAGGTGTACTACGCCTCTAAAACTTATTCACGGTGATATCTGTGATTTAAAGTTTGTGCAAACTCGAGGTGGAAAAAAGTATTTCATTACTTTCATTGATGATTGCACGAGATACTGCTATGTGTACTTGTTACGAAGTAAAGATGAAGCTCTTGAAGCATTCAAACAGTACAAGATTGAAGTTGAAAATCAACTTGACAAACGAATAAAAAGTATTCGTAGTGATAGAGGAGTAGAATATGGCCCTCCTTTTGATGAATTCTGTAATGAGGTAGGTATTATTCATCAAATTACAGCCCTTTATTCACCACAACCGAATGATACTATTGAACGCAAGAACCATACCTTGAAAGAGATGATGAATGCCATGTTGATAAGTTCTGGTTTACCCCAGAATTTGTGGGGGGAAGCAATACTCTCTTCTAATCATATATTGAATAAAATTCCACATAAAAGTAGAGATAAAAGTCCTCACGAGTTATGAAAAGGCTATAAGCCTTCCTATAAATATCTCAAAGTATGGGGGTACTTGGCTAAGTTAGAAATACTAAAGCCTAAGCAAGTGAAAATAGGCCCTAGAATTGTTGACTGTATATTTATTGGATATGCACATAACAATAGTGCTTATCGTTTCCTGGTGCATAGATCGGATAACTCTCAAATGCAAGAGGGAACGACAACTAAATAGAGGAATGCTGTGTTCTTTGAAGAAGTCTTTCCTTTTAAAGAAAGGAAAGAAACTGATACTCAAAAAAGACCTCGAGAAACTTCCACAAACAGTTCACATCAAGAGGATATAGAACCTTGTAGGAGCAAACGATCAAGGAAGATCAAGAGTTTTGGTCCAGACTTTGATACGTTTATGATGGAAAGTCAGGAACTAACTTCAATAGAAGAGGCTTTGTCGAGTCCAGATGCTCCGCTCTGAAAGAAACCATCAATAGTGAGTTGGAATCCATTATGCAAAACCATACTTGGGAGCTGGTAGATTTACTATCAGGAACAAATCCTTTAGGTTGCAAATGGATTGTGAAGAAAAAGTTTAAGCCTGACGGTACTATTGATAAGTACAAGGCTAGACTGGTAGCCAAATCATTTTGATACCTTCGGTCTAACTGAGGGGCTTCGAGCATCTCAAGTGGAGGAGTTACCTGTTGGTTCTTTGAAAAATGAGACATTGTATTCGTGAATGTCCTACGCAAAAGACTGATGTGAAAGAAGGTAATGGTTCGAAAAATATTTCTATCGCATCTGATTCATTTGATGATAGTTTAATTTTGTTCTATAATATCAAGTTTGAAACTTGAATTTTCGAATATAGCGCATCCTAATTGAGATATGAAGATTGTAACAACAAAAACAACGAATGTTGGATTTAGTGTGTGTATTGAGCAAGTTTGATCGCATTTTAATATGGGTCAACTATTCCGGATTGGAATGACTTTGAGTTTAATGCAATCTACATTCATTGGAGGTGAAGTGGTATAATTATTTTCTCAAAACTCATAAAGGGTGAATGAGAAATAGATACTCAAAGTGTGATGTTTGATGCATTGAATGTGGTTGGATGTAGCAAAAGATGCTAAAACCACGTGGAAGTTTGTGTTGGTGGAAGAATAGTTTATAAGTGGGAATATGAGGATAAAGGTTGGGCCCCTTGTGGGTACCCAATTTGGTGTATGGGAGAGGACCTAGGCTTGCCTTGGTTAACACACGCGCACGCGCGCTTCGGGCCGGGTCGGGTCGAGTCGCGACCGTGGGCCACAGGCCGATGGGCTCGTTGGGCCTGTTGGGGCAAAGGCTTCTTGGGCTGAGTTGCACGAATAGGGCCTATAATCCATGCCGTTTATGTTATTGGGCTCACTAGGCCTTGCTGTTTTTTTACCAGATCCAAAACCCTACCCTCTTTTCCACCAAAGCGCGCATCCGTTTGACTTTCGTTGACCTTCGCCTCTATAAATATGTAACACCAAAATGGTTCGGACACACTCTGATTGCTTGGTTCTCCCTTCTCCTTTTATGCAAAACACGAGTGTATCGACGTATTTTGCATTCTCTTTACTCTTCTTTTGTGTGTTTGCGTCTTGCATTCGTACTGTGTTTGTGTCCAGACGTTTGAAGCCAATTTGCGTCTTCTGTCTCTTCTTGTTTTATGGTGTACAAAAGTTGAAGACAATCTGTGTCTTTTGTCTTCTTCCTTTGATGTCATTGACTAAACGTTCAAGGCATAACAAAGGTACACTTGGTATACAATAAAGTTGATAAAGTAGTACAGTTTTATCGTATACGTTGTCGTTGTATCTTGGATACTATTTGTCATAGACCGTGTGCACAGAACGAGATAAATCGATCTTAAGAAAAGAGTGTATACTCGCCTCGACAATTCCATTATCTCCCTCTTTCCTTCACTATTTCTTAATGATGTCCCACAATATTACATTTGTCTTCAACTTGTATCAAATTGTTCTAAAGATATCCCACAATATTTAATAAACTTAACTAACAATTCAAAAGAAAATGCATGCGATAAAAGTCCTAAGGAATCAGTAGTCAAAACTTTCACGACGTCTAAGCTAATCTTATGAAGTTGTCGTGAGAATGACAGAGCATAGACAACTGTTAGGTATTAAACTGAGCAAGAAATCTAACATACTGAGTAACAAATGACATACATATAAAAAAAGAAAATGACTATAATTTAAAAACGATAAAGATTAGTTGGTTCCCAATATAATGAAAGATCAAACGGAAAATATTTAGCAAATCAATAAGAATAGTCAGCTTGATCTGATAAAAGATGCAACAACCATGTATACTACGAAAACAACCCAAAAAATGTCAGTATCTCACTCGAAAGACCCTTACACGAAACACACAAAGATCTCAGCTCTAAAACCTATATTCAGTCAAACTGAATATAAAAATAATCATCATGACCATCTAAAATAACTCAAACGGTTTGGATATCCATGATCAATCATACAGTTACAGTCTACGATGGCTCCAACTTGCTTAATCCTGTAAGTTAATCCCATGTGACAAATATCACTTGTTGAGACATTTTAAAAGTCAAACCCCAGAGGTTCTATCTCCTAAAGGCCAGAATAACCTCTGGACTTAGTCGACCAATAAACTTCTTGAGCTGTTTCTGACGGGAAAACAACTCAAGACAAGTAGGGATAAAAACGACGTGGGATCCAAAACACGTCACATCAGATAGATACTAAACAACATCAAATATCATACAAAGGCTCACAAAAACAGGGATCGATAGAAAGTGAAAAACAATAAAACAAACAAGGTTGTTTTCAACTCAATCAATCAAGTACGAAATATGCTTGTCGTATCACAGAAAAAAAATCCTCAAACGGGTTTTCAAAGAAGGGACAAGCGTGCTATATTTTTAACTGAAATCCATGAACAACAATCCTAACTGATGACGATGACACCAAATGAAACGACTATCCTAAATAAATAATAAGAAACCATAATTACCACAACGTCATCCTTTTTAAAAGAAAAATAGGTTTACGTCTTCTTAGAAAAATCACTATAACTTTCTGTATAAATATCCAAATTATGATTTTATTTATTGTTAGAAAATAGACTTGTAGATCTTTTCAAAGTGGTATAATGCATATCATGATCATTTTTGATTTAACGGATAATTGTATTTAAACTTACTATAGTTAATGAGTAAGATAGTTAAACCTTTTGATACGTTTTAACTCATTACTTTTTACACATAACTTCAAATCATGCAAGGTTAATTTTAGTAGAAAATAAACATACAAGGAATTTACAAAATATAAATTTTATATTTTAAATCCTTCTGTCAAATTTTAATTACTTCACTTTGTTCGTGACGTTAAGCTAAATCACACTGTTTGATACCTTCTCACTCTTTTTCTCATAACTTTCAATACAAAGATTCAAATCCGATTTATAAATTTTGTGGTAAATTAAACTCAAAAAACCGTTCTAACAAAATATAAGGCTTGGTATATGATCATTCGCTATTAAAAACAGTTTAATCATTTAACATGGACGAATCTGCACACGGAACAGGACGATACCCTGACACTTAACGACTTATAACTCGACGCACACACATCCAATTGACAAACCGTTAATTGTTTTCATATATAAGGTAGACATCTTAAGCTTCATCAAATATGCTTAATCAACACTCAATATTTTCTAGTCAATTTTTGAACTTTCCAACAAAAACTATTTTCTCAAATCATGCCTCATGACTTTGCTCTCCGGATCTATCGTACATCATTACCAACCCTCATATGCAAGACCGATTTACAAAATCAGAGTCTTTTCTTCCTCAACCCCTATTTGATCAATAAAAATAAGAGAGAACTAATTGATCAAATGATAGGATGACATACCAATGACAAAGAAGATAATTTTAGGGATTCGGAATGACATCGAAGGAGATGGATCCTTGTTGATCTCGTCATGTGAGGAAGATGGAGATGGAGAAGCGTTTGAAGAGGACAGGAGGCGGCAAAGAAAGATGGAAAAGGGTTTGGTAACTGATTTAATCGTGATCTATTTTTCGTCTGTTTTTTTTAATCTGGCTCTTTTTTTTTTCCATCTACAAAAATCACTTTTATAAATCATATTTTATCTGTTTCACATCTTATTACTGTTATTTGACATATCTAATAACCACATAACCATTTAAATATTTGACCAAGATAATATATATTTGTTTTAAATGTTGCGACTGTCACATCGTGACACAGCCTTCACAAGCCGTTACTATTACACTGCACAGAAACGTTATTCTCAAGTTATGTCACGATTGTGACAGCCTTCAGTCACGACCGTGATATAACCTGAAAACCTCAAAATACACTTTCAGTGCTTGTCATGCCTATAACCGAGACGTGACGAACCATGTACGACATAAAATGTTTAAAATTTTGTGTGTCTTTTCGAAGGAATGTATAAGTGTTTGATGCTCATTGAGCATTATTTACCCAAGTCCAAGTCAAAACCTAAGCCTGGTCCGGTCCGATACGCATGCACGTATGTGTTTTTAAAGCATACATATCTTACCAATTAATTTAATAGAGAAATAATGGAGAAATCTTTATATATGACCTCTCAAACCCCACAACCAATGTGGCTAAAGGTTTTTAATCAACTTTCGCTCATTTATTTTCACCTTAACCAGTTTCTAGACGTACTTGTTTCATCGCAGTTGTTTGACACACTATATGTAGCATTATTATGCTCCAATAACTACGTTTAAGGGAGCAATATCAATAATCCTTTCAAGCTACTTTCAATAGAAAGATCTTCCAGAGTTACATGGGGGAAAATTTGGGTAGAGTGTACCTTGGAAATGACAAGTCTTACGAGATAGTTAGGAAAAATGATGTGCAAGTCCAATTGAAGAACGAGACGATATTAAGCTTGCGAGATCTTAAACATGTGCCTAAACTCAAGAAAAATCTTATTTCTACTTATATTTGGTTGTATCTTCTATGTCCATATTGATGCTATTGCGAGGTCTAATTTGGATACAAATTCATATTTTATTAGGTTATGGAGATGATAACTATGATTATATGCTGTCGGATCATGAGGATCACAAGGTAACAAAAAACAGAGTTGTAATTTTCAATGAGAAGGTCTTCCGCAAAGATCAATTTGCTGGGAAGAACAAGAAACTAGTGTATGATTACTTTAAGCTTGATGGCGCATCTTATTGTGTAGAAGAGAGTAAGGTAAACAAAACGTCAGCACAGGTTGCTCTAAGAGAACAAGAGGATGTCATCCAAAATAAGATAGTCCTCGTCATCGTTTTCGTTTGCTACAATTGAGCCAGTGCTATGTCTACACCACCGTCATCGCCATCATCATCATTGCCCCCATCTCCATCACGTGGTACGATGAACGACTTGTAAGGGATAGATAGACCCCTGATCAATACTCTCCTTCTATTAATTACTTGTTAGTTGTTATTGATTGATAGTGGTGAATGTAGTTGCTTTGATGAGGCAATACTTGTTAGTGACAAAATTAAGTGGGCAAAGACGATGTATGATGAGAGGGAGTCGTTACGTATAAATCAGATTTGGAATGTGGTGGAACTTTTCGCTGAGTATAAGGTGATTCATAACAAGTGGGTGTTTATGTAAAAGAAAAAACTTGATGCTTCGCATAGATACAAGGCTAGGTTGATTGTGAAAGGTTTTCAACAGAAGGTAGATATCGACTTTAAATTGTTAAGTTACCTATGTTGAGTTTGGTTACTGCAGAGGGTATTCATTTACAACAGTTATATGCAAACACTTATTTCTTGCATGGTGATTTGAATGAAGCTTTTTTATATGAGAGTCAGGGTTATATAGAGGCTATGGTAAAGAGTACTTATATAGTTTACAAGCTGAAGAAGAGATTCTATGGTTTGAATCAGATTCCGAGATAATGGTATTAGAAGTTTGATCATTTCATGCTAGGGAATAGTTACCGACACTGCTACAAGGACCATTGTTATTACTTCAAGAACTTTAGGGATACATATATTATCCTCCTATGGTATATTAATGATATGTTAGTTGTAGGTGTTGACATGAAAAGAATCAACAAGTTGAAAGAGCAGATGCTTCGTAAGTTTCTGTATAAAGGACTTGGATACTACAAAACAGATTTTGTGTTTAAGAATTGAAAGAAACAGAAAGAACAGAAAGTCGAAAATGTGCCAAAGGAGTATGTGTTGAAAGTATTGGAGAGATTCAAGATGAAGAATGTCAAATCAGTGTTTACTTCTTTAACTAGAAATTTAAAAAATCTTTCACTGCGAGACAATACAAAATTTGATAAGGAGAGAGGCAATATGGTTAGAGTACTTTTTGCTTCCACGGTTGGTTGCCTCATGTATGATATGGCCTATACGAGACCAGATATTTATCAAACAGTGGAATTTGTCAATATGTGATATGTGAAATTCTGATTTTTAACATTGGAATTTTGTCGAATGGAATTTGAGATATCTTCCGGATACCAATATATGGTGTTGTATTTTAATGGTGCAAAGGTTAGATTGCAAGTTTTTTTGTATTTTGACATGGCAGGTGATTCAATACGAGAAAGAGTACTACAAGCTATTATTTACTCTGATCAGCAGTACGATCTCTTGAGTGTTTACACTACTTCTTACTACCGCCGATCAATAGCAATAAAGGGATATTTACACTTGCTTCTGGATACTCGTACGCTTGACTGTTTTATTTCTTGCTTGGTTCATAGACTTCAGTAGGAGAGTGAGCGGTAGAGTTACCCGAACTCTATTCTAATATACGAGGGTCGTACATGGGTCTATGCTTCTGCCATGTGCATCCTAAGAATCCGGCCTCTGAAAGTCAGTCAAGTATATACTTCCGCTGAGAAAGAGCAATCCCTTTCTTGAAAAAAGATGTTATTGCCACCTTGACACTAACCGCAAAACGAATGGTACCAAGAAATTCTATTCTAAACGCAATCGGGGCATACTTTCTATGAAAAATAGGTTTTGTATTATGTATGATTGGAGAATTATTCTTTGGAAAAAAGAAAATGAACTATCTTCCCTTAGCCCTCTCTGATCTACAAATAGACTATGATCTCAAATCTTAGGGGAAGAAAGAATTACCTTTTTTCGAAAGAAAAGTAGGAATCCAAAAATCGTAAATAGAGATCTTAGAAGCTTAGAAAATCTGACTGTGAGGCCAGTAGCCTTTGCTTATTGACCATCTTGAGTTAACCTTGTGACAGACCAATCTAGTTACCATCCTTCCTGTCCCCCCATCCTGAGAATTTCTAGCTTAAGAAGAAAGCGTCTGGGTGTACCTATGCTTCAGTCATTGCAGCTGGATTGGCTGTAGGACTTGCTTCTATTGGACCTGGAATTTGGCAAGGTACTGCTGCGGGCCAAGCCGTAAAAGGTATTGCGAGACAGCCCCTAACAGAGAGAAAAATACGAGGTATTTTATTGCTTAGTCTGGCTTCTATGGAAGCTTTTGGTTTCTTTTTTTTTTCTTTCTATTTTTCCTTCTCTTTTCTTTTTTTCTTCTAGCTATAATCTTTGAACGAGTCACACATACACCCTAGCACATCTTCCTGGTCCTTGCAGGTATCCCCAAAAGCGGGGGATTAAAAAGTGACTTATTTGTCACTATTGTTTCTAAATTCTTATACAGAAATACTTAACATCGTAACACCATGTTAGATAAAAGATGTCCATCAAAATCTTACATGGCGTTATCAACAACAGCAACGGGATATATAGCTTGTCAAAAACGTACAAGGAACTGATTTGATTGAGAAATTTCCAAAAAGAAATGGGTTACGAGCAAATACAAGTTGCATTATGACAGCATTAATGCAATCTAGTTGACAAGGAATAATGCTTACTACTCTCGAGTGAATCATATCGATGTTGGTTATAATGTTGAGGATATATTCTTTAAGGTACTGACAATTATTACGAAGAATAAATTTGTGGATATGTTTATCAAATCAGTTAATTGTGTTCATTTTCTATAGGTATGCTATGTGATGTTACGAACAGATCGTCGACAAATATTGCTATGTTGATAAGTTGAGAATCAGTCCTCAACGGGAGATTTATTGATGTGATCCTGATTTCAGAAATTGACGGAACGAGGTGATGGTTATCTCATTTTCTGTATTTTGGAATGAAGTGCCTAGTTCCTCGACATGGAGCTTCTCTCCTGATTTGATGCAATTCGTCATTTTAAATATCTTTTTCATCATTTGACCAATTAAGAATCGAGGATATATATATATATATAATTATCTTTTATAGCAAGAACTCCTTTTATCTCCTTAAAAAAAAAACTTTTATCTTCTTTGCATAGCAAATTTTTCGTCGACGTCGTCGTGAGTTTTTCTTTCGTCTTTTTATTGCTTGATCAATTGAGTACGATCGATCCTAACAGGATTAACCCACAAACCTATACACACAAAATACAAAAAAAAAAAAAAAAAAAGAGCAAAAAAGAACATAACCTCCAATACGATAAGTCCTTAATGCTAGATCAGTGTTTTCACATACAAAAGCTCATTGGGTTTGATGCTTAGGGCATCTAACACAAGATCATTTTTCAAGCCTCTCCCACCTACAAAACTGAAAAATTGGAGTTTCATTCACCAAAATTCTCCACAACGGTTTCACCCTAAGAGCATCCACACTGATCCACATAAAAGTAAACTTGTGAAAAGTAAGAAATAGAGGGGATCAAAAATATGAGGGTCTCCAATAAAAATTGAAATGTGCAATGAGATTTTAGTGGATACGAAAATGAAAAGAGAAAACTAATGAAAAATGAGAAAAGAAGTGAAGAAGTAGGAGGCAGTGACTTTTAGGCCTCTCAATGTCGGACTCCAACAGGTGAGTTTCATTTCAAGTTTCTTTAGAATTGGAGGGTGTGCATGTGTTGTATCATTGAGGGAGAATTTTGTCTTGCAAATTAACCTTCATATTCGTATGCAGAGTTTTGCAGGGTTTTCAGAGTTTGAGGCAAGAAAAATCGGACCATTGTGGATGCTCTAATAATTTGGAGCGCACTCCATAGGAAACTCCATCGTCTCAATTTCCTCTTGAGAGTCTCAAGCCCTTCCTCTTAGAATCGGATATGGATCGCCGACTGTACTCCTCCCCGTGCAGTCCGGCTGTAGTGACTTAATAAAATTGGATAAAAATCACTCTGACACATTGAAACAGGTTCATGGTGAATTGGATATTAGTCCTCTTTATAATTGAATTTTTTTCTCAGAAAAAGAAAAAATTAAACGTTTTTTTTTTTTTGTGTGTGAATCTAGTGATTGGTTATACGAATATGAAAATGCCGTATTAAAAATATGAATTATATTGACGATTATTTTTGTATATAAATTCAATTGATGTCCTTTCGTGTGGATCCTCCGTTAAAAGATGCAATTTTTCTGTTAACACACACCTTTGCACGTGTACTGTCACAGTTTATGTATTTTGCTTTCTAATTAACATACGTTGCAAGTCAATTTGCAAATTGCCAAAAAGTGAGTTGGCAACATCATCGTGACAGAGACAATATTAATTGATTTTTTCTTCTTTTTTTTACATGGATATAGACCATATGTTTTTGTTTTTTTTTTTTTTTTTTTTTTTTTTTTTTTTTTTTTTTT
>JAOVYX010022766.1:0-14234 GCA_035668315.1 Drosera spatulata
CAGGGAGTCGAGGAGTGACTCCGAGAAAGGTGGAGGAGAGACCCACGAAGGGATCAAGCCGACTTCGAGTTTCGCTAACGGGAGCGACTCGAAGAGGGGAGAGCAAAGAGGGTGGAAGAGCACATCCAAGGACGCGGGAAAGTCCAACGGTGAGGTGAAGTACTTCTTATGCGATGGCCCTCACTTCGTTTGGGAGTGTCCGAAGAAGAACGCTCTCTCGACTATGGTTGCTCGGGTGGAGGAGGAACCCGTGCAAGAGATGAGATCTTTGAGCATCCTTAACGCGATAAAAACCACGGAGGAGAAGTTTTCATCGAGGATCTCTAATGCGGTGAAGACCACGGAGGGGAAGTCTTCATCGAAAGGATTGATGTACGTCGATGCGATGATCGGATCGTACACAACTCATGCCTTGGTCGATACCGGGGCAACTCACAGTTTTGTCTCGCGGGGAGAGGCAAAGCGACTTGGACTTCGAGTCAACAAAGAGTAAGGCATGCTCAAGGCAGTGAACTCGAAGGCCGAACCAATCGATGGCATGGCCCATAGTGTGCGGCTTCGTCTTGGCGATTGGAAGGGATCGGTGGATCTCACGGTCGTTCCCATGGACGACTATCCTTTGGTTCTTGGCATCAATTTCATCGAGGGTGTGAAGACGATACCAATCCTCTTCGCTAATGTTTTACACATAGTGAAGGATAATGGAGTTTGCGTGATCCCGATGGTGCGGGGAGCAAAGAAAGCTCAAGTGAGGAAGGTCGCAACCATGCAACTCTTCAAGGGAATGAAAAGTGAGAAACCTACTCACTTGAAGGGAGGTGAGATCTCTCACATGATAAAGGAGGCGTCAAAGAAGATCTCACAAGTCTTGCCGAAGGAGCATGGGAAGGAACTCCCTCCAGGACGGCAAGATAGGTGCTCAAAGGCTTATCGCGACGACTCAAGGAAGGGATCGAGTCATATGAGAGCGTCGCGACGAGGACGTTCGCGACATAGGTGGAGGAGTATGTCACGGATGGGTTAATTTATGAGGTTCGCGTTGAGAAATTGTCTAGAGTTCTTCACATTTCTCTAGACAATTCCATATTTTTCTAGGGTTCTCCGGAATTCTCTAGAATTTCCTAGAGTTAGGAAGAGTTCTTTAGAAAATTCCATGTAAATATCTAGGAAAAAAAATCTAGAAGACTCTTGTATGTTCTTAAGAGGAGAAGAGTATGGAAGAGTCTAGACCACAAAGTCTAGACCCCTCCATGAAGGTGTATATAAAGGGATACAAGGCTTATTTGCCAAACCATCCCAAGCAATCCCAAGTCATTCCAAGATACCACATTCTTATAAACTCTTAAAGCTTTGTACTCTCAAGTGTCCTTAATACAAACTTGTTTCCAACTCCAAACTCTCTTGTGTCCTCAAATATCACCTTTTGGGTGACGAGTAGGCTGAGCTCAAACGAAGAAGTGAGTAACTTGAATGTCGTACGGGTAGCGAAACTCTAACCCCGTGATAAGGGACAATCCTATGCTGTATTAACTTTTACTGTTTGTATTTTGTATCGTAGGATTTCCCCACTTGTAATGCTGTTACAGTCGTGATCCTCTCACATCCAAAATAATTAGTCCTACACCTCCTCCATCTTAAAATGAAACATTCATTATTTTATTTGTTTTAACTTAGATTATGATAAAAAAAATTATTTTAACAGAGTAAATAAAACTAAAATATAATAAAAATTGATATGCAGATTTTATGTTGGAATCGTAAAATGGTTCAAACTTACAAAGTTGTGATGGAAGAAAGACAGATTTAGGTTGATACAATCAAAGGTATAATCATATTCAGGATTCAAAGAAATACCGTACTAATTTGGCTTTTTTCGATTGTTCCTGATTCATTGAATAGAATAACAATTTCTTTTCCGGAAGCACATAACATTTTTTTTACGATGCGTAATTAACTTAACATAGTTAGCCCGACAAAGTACCTTTTAAGATTCAACCTACCCTTTCTTCTAGCTCCGCAAAGTTGGTATGATGAAATTTGAATAGGATTGATAAGGATCGATAAACTAATTCATACAATCAAATCCAAAAAATGATATATCTTTTGTTTAATGTGATGTAACTAACAAATCAATTGTTATTTTGCTTGTGGGGTTTTTTGCAGTGAGAATGAAATTCACCCATCCCTAACATTTCGTTAATCTCTATATCAGTCTCTTTTTTTTCTATTTTTTAAATCATTGTTAAAATTATTTCAACTTTTTCAAAACAAGAAAATTATTTATACTATCTTTTTTTGGGAATTATATATATGAGGGAAAGCGCTGTAGCAACTTCAGTCCAATATTATCCCATGCACTGGATAAAACAAAATCAATTAATTACAAAATAATCATGACATGCAGAGTTTTTGATATTTGTTGTTTAGGACTTATAGCAAACTTTTTAAGCTTTAAAGGTTTTATATAATGAAGTTGAATTGAGTTAAAACATGTTATCTAAAAACGATTCCAATATGGATGATACTTACAAATCTTTCTTGAAAGATTTGCATTTGCATTTATTTTTATTTTTTTGAAGAATTAAAACTTGTATTAGTACCTCAAAATGTGGGGGAAAAAACCTAAAAAACCCAACATAAGCTAAAACACATAGCAGAATACAAGACCTGTTATATCAATCACATTCTAAAGCATATATAGCGTACAATCACCTGCATAGCTTACAATCACCTCAAGCCTATTATATTTTTCTTTGAACAATCTAACATTTCTTTTCTGCTAAATGGAGTAAATAATCAAAGCATCCATCCTTCGTCTCGTCGAAGCAGCTCCCTTCCTCCCTTTGCTGATCTTGATGATCCATCTCAACCATTCCAGAAAGCTTGTGGCTTAATGCTTCAGCTTCAGTTTGTTCAGAACAATAACAGCTACCCATATATTATAATAACACATGACAAACAAGTGCTTCAAATAACCCTTTTCCATTTCTGCACAGAAGGCAAGAGTTATCCATAATGATGTCTTTCTCACACAGCCAACTTCTGGTTTTGAGGTTCCCTGAGAATGCCAGCCACAATATAAAACGAGAATCTAAGGTGAACATCCTTATTCCATATCAAGGATGCCCATTCCTTAGTTGACTTCTTATCAACCAGTATTGAGTATCCTTTGTTAACAGAATACCCTTCATTTCTCCAACTGTTCAACTGGTTCAGATCAAGCCTATCATACATGATCCCTCATTTTTAACAAGGCTGTCTATGTCCAACCAAGCCCAGCTTTCCTCTGAATCTGTCAAATATCGGACCCCTTGATGTACACTTCATTCAACCATCAAATCCATAACCTGTCAACTTTCATTTTCAATCGCCCAGATGTTCTTGAACAATAAAGCCACATTCGAATACTTCACATCTCTTAAACCCAATCCTTCTTCCCTTTTTGTTGTACAAACATGTTGTCAGGACACTAGAGTCTTATGAGCCAAAATAGCATATCCAAACCATAGACATATACGGCATGTTCTTTCTATCTCATCAATAACAACAACAGAAACAATAAGAAAACTTGTACCCCATAAGCATGCAAAGACACTTGCATACTTCTGATAAGTTTTAGACAACCTAGATAACTCAATAACTTAGCATTCCAGCTAGTTATTCTCACAGGGATCTTATCAATAAGACCCTTATACATGTGAACACGCATTCTTTGTGCTGTCAAAGGAACCCCGGAGAAAGACATCCCAATTGCATATTCATTGCTTGTAAGATTTTCTCCCTTTTTTCAGTCGTTATTCCAGTTGAAAAAATGGCACTTTGTATTATTGACATCCAAACCACTCTCTCTAGCAAAACATCTAATCTCATACTTTAGCAACAAAAGATCTCATCTCGTACTTTAGCAACTCTATAGACTCCATATCTGCCTTGCTAAATAGCATCAAGGCATCAACAAACGAGAGATTTATGATTTTCAAGCCCTTATATCTCGGGTGAAACTTGAAAGCTCTATCTTTTCCTGTTCTACTTAATCTTCTACTTAAATAATCCATAATAAGGACAAAAAGATCGGGGGTGAGAGAATCACCTTCTCTCAAACCTTGCTTAGCCTTAAAAGTGTCAGACACCCGTTTATCTCCGAAACATAACTAACAGCGAAAACGCATACCATAACCCAGTTAATAAAAGTCTCAGGGAAGCCCAGCAAACCCAGCTGCTTCTTCAGGAATCCCCATTGAACTGATGAGTCATAGGCCTTCTTAATATCTAACCTCATCATACTTCTAGGTGACACAGCTTTTCTCTCATACCCACACATCAGTTCCTGACACAACATAACATTATCCACAATGAGTTGTCCTTTTATGAAAGCACTTTGAGCCTTATGAACAAGGTGTAGAAGAACTTGCTTGAGCCTATTACAAATCATTGTCGAAATGATCTTGTGAAGGATTGTACAACTGGATATTAGTCTATATTTTGATGGGTTATCCCCTCGAGGGATTAAATGGATGACCGTTTTATTTATTTTAGTAAGCATGGATCCACATCAAAAGAAACATCTCATACCTTTAGTCACTTCTAGCCCTAGTATATCCCATGTTTTCTGGAAAAATAAAGAGTTGAACCCATCCCAACCAGGTGACTTTGTATCATCAATATCCAAAAGAGCCTGCTTCACCTCCAAATCTGAAAAATCCTCTACAAATAGCTGCTTATGACTTTCATTCAACGATTTCATCAATACTCAGCTATAACGATTTCATCAATACTCAGCTGATAGCCCGCATAAGACCCCAGCAAGTTCTTCTAGTAATCCAAAAAAGCCTCGCTTATGTGAGCTCTTTCATAAATCAGTATATTATTACTGTCCTTCACTGAACATATCTGCTTCTTCTTAATCCTACTCTTCAATAAGCTATAGAAATGCTTAGCATTTCTATCAACAGACTCAAACAATGCTTCTTTCACCCTCTACCTTAGCATCTCTTCTTCCCTACTCACCAACTCTATATCTACTGCAACAGTTTCTTGCATACTAGCTTTATTCTCATCAAAATAGCATTCTCTAAGCTTTTCATGTGAGTTCTGCATCAGTGTTTCTGCATCTTCAATTCTACTAGCTATATCTGAGAAATGAAGATGATGAAGTTTCTTCAGGGGGAGCCCTCAAGCTTTTCAGTTTCTGAAGTACTTTTTACATATTCCCTTGATAGCTTCTCTTTCATCCCTCCTGCACGATCTCCATGAAGCATAGATGCCTACACCAAGCATTTAAAAATCTAAACATAGATTGATTTAACCTTCTCCTGTTGCAACATCTTGATGACAATGGGAGAATGATCAGAAATGTCAGGCTCTAGAAAAATCACAGCAGTGGAACATTTTTCCGTCCAAGCATAATACCCAGGATTCTATCTAATTTAACTCTCATCAAAGCATGGGAGTCTTGATTATTACACCATGTATGGAAGACTTCTTGAGCAGGCATATCCTCAAGACCACAGCTAAACAAAAAGTGTCTCATCTCATCACAAGGATCAACCAAAACCCCTTGTCTTATCCTCTCATGCACACATATATATGCATTAAAATCACCTAACACCAGCCAAGACTTGTCACACTTGTTTCTGAAATCCATAAGCTCATTCCAAAGCTTAGATCTCTGCATGGCATTAAAAAAAAAAGATAATACAGCATTGAACTTTTCATTAGCAGAAACCACTTCCATATGAATGACCTGATCCAATCCAAAAAAATATAATTGACACCAAACTGATCTTCATCCCAACAAACCCAAATTCTACCATTTGTAGCATGATTGTAATTATTCATCATCTTTCATTTATAGAAAACTGAAGAGAAGATTTTCTGAAAATGACTAGGCTTGACTCTGGTTTCTAACAAACCCACAAGCTTTATTGAGTTCTTTTTCAGAAACTGGTTAACAGCAAATTGCTTATCAAGCTTATTACTGCCCTTAAGAGTCTAAGCCCCAATCATGATGCATAAATATCCCTCAAATCAGAAGGGGCAGCTATTTTCAATAATTGGTTATGAACTAAGGTATCATATCTACCACTAACTTGGACTCCTTGATCAGAAACAGACTTTTCAGAGCTCCTCTTCTTAACAATCATCCAGTCCTTCTCAATTTCAATTTTACTATTCTCAATCCCACCTTCATCATTAACATTCTGAGCACTGACGTTCTTAGATTTCCAAACCATCTTAGAAGCAGGCTTCACTCTACAATCCAGTCCACTCTACAATCAATCTGGGTTGATCTACTGGTGTTCGATTCAATCTTTTTCTTGCACAACCAAAAAAAAAAAAGATGATTCCATTGGATAAAATAAACACTTAAATCTAAAATATCCGAAGGTATTACTCACACATTTTTTTTAATATATTTTATAGACTGGTTGTAACCCAAATTATAACTTATTTTAAATAGAATTGTTTTTAAATTTTTAATAAAAGTCATTATTACATTACACATTAACAATAACAAGAACGGTGAAATAAATTTGATAATGATAAATCTAAGTTAAATTTTTATCCTTTCAAAACAATGTGTGAAGCAAGAACAAGATTATCCAAAACCATCTTATGAATGAGAGGTTTTCAAAGGATCGAAATATGATTTGTCAATATCAATCCCAATAAATTTACAAAAAATCAAAAATAAAACTTCTCATATATCCCAATCCAATTTTTTTTGTTCCTAAAAACTTTGACCGTTGTGTACAATGCTTCTTTTTTAACAAACTCGAATCTCCAAAAATCTCTGAAATCGCCAGCGCATCAACCCCTCTCCCCGTGACTCTGCTCCCTTTCCACCTTCATTGGCCACTTTGATCCAACAAAAACACATTTTTTTAAACAGATTTTTTAGTCTCATTTTCCCTTAATCTGATTCCAAATTCTTGGAACACACAAACCCTTGGTTAGATTAATCTCCTCTCATTAATTGCCTGGTTTAAGTCTCCTAAACCCCTTATTAAATGCATGGCAAGGTTTACTTGCATGTTCTATTTATCTGTCCAGGAGAACTGTGGATTTCTTCATCTTGTCTTCGTTGATTTAGCAAATGGGGTTCTGTTTTTTGGGTTAAAGGTTGAGACTTTCGGTCTCAACTTTGCATTTTCTAAACTGGTTGTCTTCAAATCTGATGGTTTTTCACGAGAGTAACTGCTAGTGTTACTTACATTTTTTTCCTGGGTTTCATCTTTTAATCATTATCTGACGTTTTATATTTTTTTCATTTTGAAGATGGCAATTAGGGATTTTGGTTTCTAAATTTGAGACTTTCAATAATTTTACAGGATTTGGGGGTTGAAATGCTTGTTTGAAGATAGAGATCATTAATGGGTATGGCTTTGATTGTCAACTTCTATACATTTGTGCTGGCTTGCATTTTTCTTGGGTGATGCTGGCAGATGTTGCCATTTTTTATCTTCTCGGGAGTTGCCAAGTGCTGAGATTCTGAAATTTATTTGCTTTCAGTTGAAGGACTTGCACTGGTATCACCTTTTTTTTCTTATAATTTTTGTATCCCTCATCATTTTCTGAGTAAAGCTCCCTTTTTCATGGATCTGAAGGTGAGAAAAATGTGAACCCAGTTGATAAAATTTGATTTTGGCAAATGGGTATCTGTCAATTTTGTGTAGTTGTCATGTCACAGAGTTCTTGAGTTTCATCACAAGAAAGGTGTTTTGATCAACTGTAGTCCTATCACTATAAATTCAAATTGTGATCTTCTTTGAGGGAGAGGAGAGGGGCAAGGTGGGTAATTTTGCCTTCTCCTTGTGGGTGTTTGAAAATGGGTCATTCAGCTGCTGTTTGGGACTGTAGAGCAGCAACTGAACTTGCAACAGATTGGAATGGGATTATGCAGGTTGTGCTTAGAAACCCTAAAGGGGCTTCAGCTAAGGCTAAATGTTCTCCTTTTGGCTTTTCATCGTTACCTATCGGTATTGTCATTTTTTTATTTTATTTTTGCGGTTAAGTTAAAATGCGACGCTTAGAATACATTTCGTTACAGCAAATAGTGGTATCTTATCAGGTCGTGGAGGGTTTACACCTGTGTTGAGGTTTTGAAAATTTATGTAGGTGAGTTTGCTAGGAGGTCAGGTCATGTCATGGAAGAATGAGCATGGGGAGGAACTGCTATTTACTAGCAGCAAGGTGTGCTTATTGTTGAATGATCTATCTCCATTTTTAACCATTCGGATCGTTGATAATAGTGAACTGCAAGATATCACATCCTTTCAAGTTTTCTCCACCGATCAGCTCCTTTTTCCTTCAGTCCGAATAACTTCATTCGTCTCAATTGTTAAGGATACGAGATTGATTAGCTTCATATTGTTTCATAACAATAGGCCATCTTCAGACCTCAAAGACAGATGCGAGGAGGAATACCTATTTGCTTCCCTCAGGTAGAATAATGCCTGGTTTCCTCGATCTCGAGAGCTTTTGCGCCATAAATTTATGGTTTTCTGTTTTCCTATCCATGAAGTTCGTGAACTGTGGATCGCTTGAGCGACAAGGTTTTGCTAAAAACAAAATGTGGGCCATCGACGAAACTTCTCATCTTCGCTCAAATGAGACTCATGGCACATCTTCTGTTGACTTGATACTTAAACCATCTGCAGAAGATTTAAGATGCTGGCCACATAGGTGTGATCTTGACCTTCAGATATTGTTTGCCTAAATGTTATGTACTCAAACTTCATGTCTCCGGACTTTGTGAAAGCGAAACGATCAATAAGCTTCCTTGTCTTGTTGACTTCTTGTACTCAAACTTCACATCCTGTGTTGACTTCTTGTTCTAGCTTCGAGTTCCGGCTCAGGGTTTCACTTGGAACTGATGGAAGCCTGAGGCTGATATCACGCATAAGAAACGTCGACATGAAGCCTTTTGCTTTTGCTTTCGCCTATCACGCACACTTATCAGTTTCCGACATCAGGTAGTTGCTCATTATGCTGCCCCTCTGTTGTCTTATGTATCTGTGATGTATTCTCGACTCTGAAAATTTTAGTATCCATTTGGGCAGTGAAGTGAGGATAGAAGGGTTGGAAACTCTTGACTACCTTGACAACCTTTGTCGAAAGGAAAGATGTACAGAGCAAGGAGATGCCTTGACCTTTGAGTCTGAGGTATATTCCAGGCTACTACTCCGTTCTAAGACAGCTGATGACCTATAACGAGCTCTTCAAATCACACTTACTCAGAATGTGTTTGCTTATATGACTCGTTGCTTTCATGACCTTTTTCAGGTCGACCGAGCATATCTTGGCTGCCCCAAGGCCATCGCAGTAATCGACCATGGAAAAAGGAGGACCTTCGTCCTGAGAAAAGAAGGCCTGCCTGATATCGGTATGAGTTTATGTTAATGATAAGATAACTCAGTGCAACCTTCTGCGATAAGATAACTCAGTTTGACCCCATAGCAAATGCGTTTCTGGGGACTTAATTTCATTTCTGTACTTCGCAGTGGTATGGAATCCATGGGAGAAAAAGTCGAAGGCGATGCTGGACTTTGGCGACGAAGAGTACAAAGAGATGTTATGTGTAGATGGAGCCGTTGTTGAGAAGCCAATTACACTTAAGCCAGGGGAGGAATGGACAGGCCGATTAGAACTCTCGGTTGTGCCTTCTAGTTTCTGCAGTGACCATCTCTGAGTTGCACTCTTGAATGTTTCAAGTGAATAAACAATAAGATGTCGTGATAGCATATTGGCTAATCAAAGAAACTTCCGACCGTAAGTTAAATGTAGACATGATTTAGCATTCTGCTCTTTGTATCCATACGCTAACTTTTCCAACAAAATAGTTACACTAGTAATCAAGAAACTACCACAGTTCCCTGAAGATATCTGATTGAACGGACAAACCGTCATCTTGTTCATTTTTGCTGAAGATGAACCCTTTCATCAAGAAGCGGTAATCCTAGGTATCTGCTAACATAACTGCTTCGGAGAAGTGAGACGGTACTTCAGTGACACTGCACGGCAGAATTTCATGCCAACAGGATAAAAGCAGAAGTGGAAAGGGGGGTATAGAAGTCATAAATTAATGATGCAAAATCAACTACTGATACCTACACTCTCTAGGAGTGAACTGGTAAACGGTAAACACAAAATTTGATGACTTGATTCACAGAACAATCCGATCATTTGAGCATTCCCTAAAGTAATGAATTACGCCAGAACAAATATAAGCGAGGGTAAGGTTAAACTAAACCTGTAGATGAACTATGATCCTCGTCGATACTCCAATTGCTTGGTGTTCTCAAGTAGCACCTGTAAACGAGGAGAGAAACCCATGATGCCAAGTCTAAGAGAACAAGTAAACAGCTTTGTATACACAGTCATCATTGTAACAGTACACGGCATGAACAGTTGTAAGACAGTATCCTTACTTCACGGATATAACTTGCTATTGCTTTGCAGCCTTCATAGGCGAGCTGCATGACACTTTCCAGAACATCCCTCGGTAACTTCGAATCCATCTGCAAACATCAAAAGCCAAAAACTTAAAGCTCATGAGATACAAGTAATCTGCATACTGAAAACATGACTAACTCATATACGGAAGACAAACACCCTGGCGTCACGAACGAATAATCTGGCATTAGAAAAAGTAGGTTGCTCCTAATTTGGATGTGCACATGTATATCAAGGTGATCAAACTAGAGGCTAATAGAGAACATTCATACAAGCATAATCCAAAAGGAAGCAAAACATCACAACCAAAGGGAACTTAAACATAGCAGCCATTTTCTTCGAAGGAAAAAGAAAAAAAAATGACAACCAGAATTAGAAAGAACCTGAAGCAGAGTCACTTTATCCAACTTAGGTAGATATCCCACTGTGACATCAGGGCCACCAGCACTGTCTTCGATATAATTTAGATCTGCAGAGCAGCCAAACCCAGTCCATTAGCTTGATGTTTCATTAAAAAGGAATGAAAAGATTGTTTAAGTAAACATTGTAGAAGAATGAGGAAGTACCAAGAAGTGGAGTACTATTGAGATATCCAGCACTGCATGATGTAACGAGATCGCGCATTGGGATGCCAGCATCTGAAAGCGCTAGTGTAGCGGCGTTGATGCACGCAGACCTTGTACCTTCAACAAATATTGAACCGAAATTAGACTAACCTATTTCATATATGAGAGAGTTGCTGAGTGAGGCCCTTCTCAAAACTATGATTATCATGCAGGAAACAACACATGAAAAAGAACCACAAAGGTGCATCAGTTGAGGCACTCCTTACCTCCATCTGCTTGAAGAACTTGGACAAAGATGTCAATCTGGAAGATAACAATCAAGACTTTAGGATTAAAAAGTAAAGAATGATGAGCAGATGAGAACCAAATCTTAAATCTCTTGGACCTGGGAACGAGGCAGTAAGTGCGTCATTATACAAGCTTCCATGGTTTGCCGAATAACCAGTGATATCTCAGTGGATCGCCTGCCAGATTCAAAATGGAAGAATCTTTACTACGATTACTCATGTACAATGAAAAGATTCCAAAGCTGATCACCACCAGAGAACACACTCAAGGCATTGCTACTATGAGTATGTGTACTTATAAACAACAAATTTTACTTCATATTCGATTATAAACCACTTCCAAATATATATTCCAACGTCTACATTTGCTGGAATACTCGAGATACAGGTTTACAACGAAGAAAGGGTCCAGCGTAAAGAGCTAAAAATTAAAAATAAAGAAAACAGAAGAGAAAGATGAACCTGTCACCCTTTGGCTTCCTCATCCGATCCCCAGTACTAAAATTGGCCATGCTATATTCACACCTCACCTGGAAGAATTACAGGGTAACAGAAAGCAATGACAACACTTGAGCTATCATATTAAGGACATCAAAAGTCGAATCACTATGCTCACAAGCACGAAAAGCACATTACCAATGCCTGGTCATTGATTTGCTGCGACTTGTTCTCCACCTGAGTAACACAACCATCGACCAAAGAAGACAACTCATTAACCACCACAAGGATCATAAACCCTCAAACATCACAAAGAACATAACCTCGCAAACAAGATAAACGGAACAAAAGTCAGAGACATGAAAGGGAAGAGGCAATACTTCTCTTGGACCATAAACAGCAGCAATAACTTTCGTGTTCCCCATCTCAAACAGAGCAGAGCTACAACAAATCAACACAACAAACAATCATTCCATCACGAACAAAACAAGAACCGATCGATTCCACCCCAATACACAAAACCCTAAACTGAACCCGACCCATCAGCCTTTGGCACAGCACCAATCTCTGCTCTTAGCTGCCTCATCTGCCACAAAACCCATCAAACCCATCAACACAACTCCCAAAACCACAAAACCCAGAAACCACATTCGACACAAAACCCGAAAACAAACCTCCATTGGCCTCCGACCATCGAGCCTGAGCCCCTCTGGGCTAACATACTCCATCTTTGTTCAATCAAGGAAACCCGAGCTTCAAATTCAAAACAACAGATAGTCAAAAGAAGCAACTGGGAAATGAAAAAAAGTGACCTTGCACATGAATGCGTATGAAAATGGACGAATTAGTTGAGACCCAATTGATTTTGAGTGGTGAATTTGATGGTGAAGTGTTGTTTTATACTCACTGGTTTGGTGCTGCCAGTGAAGTGAAAACCTAGTGCAGATGATGACGATGAAGAGCGAAAAAAAGGTTTACCTGTGAAATTGGGTTTGTTGATGAGCAGGGAGTATGAGGCGGAGCAAACGTTGACGGATGAATCGCCGGCGACCTCACCGGGAGGTGTAGGAGGAGGAAGTTGGGTTTTGATTGAAACCCTTGCGCCGGCGAATATTACGAGTCCATCAAATAATTTTTGGTGTGCTCACATGCTCCGTTCATCTGAAAATGAATCCCCGCACCCTCCCAATTTATTTATAATTATTTAATCTGATATAAAATATTATATATTTTTTGTTTTATAAAACATAAAAATGTAATTTTTAATTGAACATCTGTGTTGATCTAAATTTTGACGCACGTACAAAGAACGATCAAACGTAAATTTTTATAAATTTGTTATGAAACATAAATGATTGTGTAAGTTACGACGTACTTCGACCTAATACATATTGCGGAACGATCAGACATGATTTGATATGAAAACGAAAATTATATATATGTGTATAGAATAATACAAAATAAATATACGATGTATTTTTTTTAGATGGAGGGTATATGTTAAAATTTTATGAAACTTTAAGAAAAAATAATAGACTTTTAGAGATAATATGATTTATTACAGTAGAGAAAAGATGATGGATAAAGTATAGCATAACATGATTGAATTTGATTTTTTTAGATATTTAAATTTATCAAAAAAAGAAAAGATTATAAATATATTGAGATCCTAAAAAAATGTTACGTGTATTATGGAACAGAGAAAATAATATATGGAATGGAGGTAGAAAGATTTTATTTTATTTTACTCTTTTCGTCTTAATTTAATGAAAACGTTTTGAGCCGATACGAAAATTTATGTGTATGTTCAATGATGCAAATAATAACTTTTTATCCTTATAAGTGTGAGAGAGAGATAGGAAAAAAAAAAAAGAAAAATCATGATGGAATGATTTGATGTGATGAAAAATATGGATGTTTTGATAATTTTATGTAAAAAAAGTTTCAAAATAAAAATTCGTTGCATTTATTTTTTGGCAGCCTAAATAGGAAAACATTTCAACGAATTTGGGACAAGCGAATATTATTTAGCACGTAATTTAAATACTTTTTTGTCTCAAATTATCAAATTAATTAAAACATTTTTCTATTGTAATCGTAGCAAATGAATAAAATGTTTTTTATTTAGAAATTTTTTTCATATAAAACTATCAAAATATCCTCACTTTATGTCACATCAATCAATCTTATCGTCATTTTTCCTTCTTCTTTTTTCTCATTTCTCACTCTCTCATATTCATAAGGATGTAAGGGTCATTAGTTTAACACACACATAAATTTACTTGTCAAATCAAAACGTTTCAGTTAAATTAAAACATAAGGAGTAGATTTGTTTTTCTTCTTAATAACGTAATGAAATTATGTTACTACAACTTATCAGATACTCTCTTCGTCCATAATTTTTATATCATTTTGATATTTTGGGACGTCCTATTTTATTTGCAGCATTTTCTAAAATGAATTACCTTTTATGTAAAAAAGGCAACAT
>JAOVYX010022767.1:0-14234 GCA_035668315.1 Drosera spatulata
CTCAGAACTGCGTTGTTGAAGCCTTCATCGCCGACTTCTGGTTGCACTTGCATTTTTTCGCAGACCACATCCATTGCATCTCTGTACAGTTTGCTGCCGAATAGCTCCAGCTCGTATTCTTGAGACCACTCCTTGAGTACATGCTTAGGGGTACGAATTGAAGCCGACCAGTTGACCGTCGATCCTCCTCCAACCGTGGAGCCAGCTAGTATCAATATGCCAAGGTCTGTTGTAGTTACCATTCCTGCGCCTTCATACATTTCATCCAGAGTCGGCCCCTCAAGCAACGACAGATTGCTCCTTGCACGATAACCACCTGAAACAATGCTCCGTACGGTTAAATCTCTTACTCCAGCAATGATTCATAGACTAAGCAACAATTTTGTATGCATTTAAGCATTGGTGTTGGTTCGTACCTTTCTCCAAGACGAGCACCTTGTAACCAGCTTTGGCCAGCACTCCAGCAATAACACCGCCGCCGCTACCTGAACCAACCACGACTGCATCACAGTGGATGATAAGGGACGGATTAATAAGACTAGGACGTGACTTCTTCTGGCTAACCGTGACATGAAATCCACGTCGCCTAAGGCTTTCTGCTATAGACTCTCGTGAACGCCCTTTAATGCTGATTAAGCCCTTGTAGAGAGGTCCCATAAGTTGTTCCTCTTCTGTTTCGCTGGAATGATCGTGTGACATGAGATAGCTAAGCTGATTAGTTAGTCTAGCCTTCCTTTCTGCGACGAATTCAGGGTCCGGTCCGCAGTAGCCTATTGCTTTCCATGACGGATTGTTGTCCGTCTCATCCAGCTGAACCATAGAAAATAAAAATAAAAACCAAATCACACTCTAGTTTCGTGTTCATCTCAGATGTTTGGCTGGTGAATCTAATGCTCTTTCCAGCGTGTTTAAACATATTGCAGGCGAAATAATACAGGTTCCAGTGAGACTGTTAGGCCTGGCTGACTATCGATGATTATCGTTGACAACAGCTTATTGTTGGCTTGTCGACAGGAAGTCGAGAAAAGGCAACAAGATTACATACCTGGGTGAAGAAGGAGAGAAAGATAAGGAGCTTGGTGCCGGTGTAGGTCATTCTGTAGAGCCAGAACCAGCTTAACGGCCACGAAAGAAGGATCCGTTGCCTCTTGTCGAGAGGAAGTCGACTGAACTTGTTAACATAAGGAAATTGCGAAGAGAAACCGTCTCGTCCTCCCATGATTAAGGTCCCTAGCGACAACGACAGCATCCACAATCCAAGCCGGGACATACCAACGTGATGTCCAAGCCTCTGGCTGATCAAGCCGCCTATCTGCAGAAGCTCCACAGCAAATTTACATTTTGATCAACAACACAAATAGGTATGCTTTGAATCATAGTCATTGTTACAGATCATAATCTTTTGATCATAATCTTGATGTGAAAGATTGTCGATAATCAATTCTATCAAGAATATGAACTATAGGTTCAAGAATCAAGACAATGTCACTGTTACAAGTTATTTCTTTTGATCATAATCTTGATGTCAAAGATTGTCGATGAATCAGTTTTATTAAAAATTCGAACCGATGATAATAGGTCGTAGAATGTATATCTAACAAAGATCATATTCTCACCTACAAAGTGACCATATCGGATCAAGCTTTCTAAATGCGGGTTAATCCCAGGATTAATTACTTTGTACGAGCTAATCTACGTATAGGTCTAGAAGTTTTCTTTCTTCGTATAGGGGTCTAAAATTTGAGACCATAGCGACTAGCAGTATTACTTTTGGTGAAAATGATCAGAAATTTGGGGACCAGAGTTATAAGACTGTGAAAATGATATGTGGAAGTTTGTGGTGAAACATTGGCATCGTGCTATATACATATGCGAAATGCAGTGATGGGCCAAAATTTCGAACTAAAAATAGTCGATGTTTGGGAATAAAAAGGGCGTCAGTCAGTGTGGCCCATATGCCTCCAAGTCCCCATCTTGCTGTATAATTTTGCTTCTATATATGAGATGTACTGAGGTTAACTTTGCCTTAAATTTGATAGAGAAAAAGTCATTTAGTTTCATAACTCATAACTTTTTAGCGTAAGATTTTATATCAAGATAAATTTTAATCAGCATAATGAACGGATAAACTTAAATCAATCATAGTTCGGAAAACAAAACTTCACAAATTAGAACACAATAGTAACAAAAATAACTTATTTTTACTTTCTCAATACCTAGGACACAGTAGTAACAAAATCACTTATTTTGAATAGTAACAAAATTGCAATAATTCTGAATTAGAAACAAAACTCGCTTATTTACTCTCTCAAATAGTAACTAACAAACGTGCAATAATTATGAAACAAAAAAATCACTTGTTTTACTTTCTCAATACCTAAATCCAATGTGGAATGTATGCTATTCATCAGAAATAAGATCCAATGTATGATGGGGTTATCGAATATGATGTTACATTTATGTATTGTTATGATTAATGGATGATAAAGATTAAATCATTGGAAAATTTAAAAAACAAAAATAGTTTTTAAAAAACCTTCATTGTTGGATGTGTGATAACAACACACAATTGTTAGCAACAAACTTCTTTTTTTCATGTATAATATGATCTAAGTTTTGAATTCTCATATATTTTTCAAGGGTTTGAAAATATATGTCATGATATATGTGTGATTTATGATAGAAAAGAAAAGTTTGTTGTTAGTAACATACAAGTCATGTGTTCTTAGAACACATGCAAGGGTGGAGATTTTTTAAAAATATTTTTTATTTTAAAATTTTTAAATTATTTAATCGTCACCATCCATTCATCCCTAACAACACATAATGCTATCATCATATTTTCTAAACCCATTTATAATTAATAAACGATTGAGATTAAAACTAGCCAGATAAATGGCTGAGATTGAAACGTTGATTTTACTCTCAAATATTCATCTTAATTACTCCCTCCATGTCAATTTAATTAAACATTTTTTTATTGAGCCGTCCCAATTTAATTACAATATTTTTAATACTTTTCAATTTGATTAACCTTTTCATGTAAAAAATATTAAAACAATCACCAAATGATACATTACACCCATTATATACTGTCACAACTGCTTCCAGAAAAAAATACTATGTCTTTACCAAATTTCATAAAAATTCAACACACACATTAAGTTATGTGTTGGGTCAAACAATTTCATTTAAATTAGGATAGAGAATAATAAATACAACAAGTTTATTAGTATAAAATTTTACGTGTGTGTTGAATTTTTATGGTGAATTTTTTTTGTGATAATGAGATTTATTATAACAATTATGAGAAAAGATAATGAATATAATGTAATTGAGTTTGATTGAATTTATATTTTTTTTAAATAAAAAAAATATTATATTTATTATGATATGTAAAAAAAATATTATATTTCTTATGAAAAAAAAAAAGAATAGTTTTTATCTCAACCCATCACACCCCCTTCCTTTTCGCAATTTGAATTGGCTCAGAGATATTTTTCGTGTACAAAATCCAACGTACAAACCCGACCCTTACTATCACGCTAAAAGCATCAACCATAAAATCACTCGTCAAATCAGAACATAAAAAAAGAACAGAGTCAAACAGAGAACAGACTCACGTGGTCAGGAGTTCCGGTGACGGCGGCGGAGGTGTTGAAGAACCTCACAAGCTCATCATACTCAACTCCGGCGGCGCGTGCATCACACGCGCCCACAGGGCATTCCACTGCGGGCAAGAAAGTGTCACAAAGGGCGGCGAGGGACTGTGTCTCCCTCGACGACAGCTTATTCACATAACTCACCAGTCGCCTCCTTCGTCGTGACGACCCTTCGATCGTCAATTCTCTTAGCTCGTGATCGACGACTCCGGCCACGCCGACCGGAGTTTCGTCGTCATCGTCGTGGGCTACTATTTTGTTCACAGAGGCTTTTGACTCCATAGCTAGAGACTTCGAAGTGTGCTGTTTGAGTCGCAGGCTATGTGGATTTTGCATATTGTCAGATTGGTTTGCTGCGGGACAAATATATAGGCAGAGAGTCAACACATAAAGTTACTGTTCTCTAAACGTGTATAGCGAGTTTAGAGTTAGAAAAAACACCAAACATTTGTTCGGATTGGACTATGTGTAGCTGGCAATTTGTCTAATACCGGCCATATTTGCCTCCAGTGTGGTCTGTTTGATGATGTTAATAGCTGGTCATAATCAATTTTAAATCGAGATTCCTCATTTCAGATAAAATTTAAGTCAAAAATTTTGATCAGATTAACAACTTTAAAAATTACTTCATCTGTTTGATAAACATTGGACTACTTAACATTACAATGACATACTATCTCCGTCCCATAATTATTATAACGTTTATCTCTTCTTATATTATTCAACACGTAATTTGAGACGTTTCGTACGTATTTAAGCGACACGATTTAAATTTTTCAATGATTCACGGTTATAATACATGATGTTACTATCATTAATGTTTCACGATATTTTCTCAAAAAATAACGTTTGATCGTCCCGTAATATCGGTCAAAGGTCTTATTGTCATACATGTCTAGTTAAAAAAATTATAATCTTTTTGAAACGGAGAGAGTATAACTTTCCATCATAATCATCTGCAAAGACAATTTTTAATAAGATATGTTTTCATTAATTGGATTTGCGTCCAACATGTGAACCACCATTTTGTCTGCCCTTTTATGATATCAGAATAACCCAAGCAATCTATGTCTTCTTTTTTCTTTCTTTGTGCTGATTTAATCTAAAAATTTGTCATCACGGGCCACAGCCCATTAATACCTCACCTGCACAGTGGCCTGAACTTTTCTCGTGAGCTTGACCGGGACTCAACACTCATATATTGCCCATAGGGCCTAAGCCCAACATATATTGTTACGGAACTCACATCGATTTTACAGAAAACTATGACAGATATTCATTATTATCTGTTGAGGAAGGCTTGTTTTTATCGAAACTTGAATTCTTGAGTGGTTATTTGGTGTGATATCATTATTTGGGACGTTGCGTGTGGATAACTATGATTCGAGGGGCACAATTTAATGAGATATGAGCAGATTAGAACGCTCAATACCGTAATGATACTTCATTTTCCAGGGACATCACACAATAACTATACCTTTGACAATCAAATACTTGGGAGTTGAGACAATTAGGAAAATGAAAACTAAGAGGTACACGAGAAATGTGCTTGGCATATGGAAGTCCCACTGCTTATACACACAAGAAAAAATGGCATTGATTGAAGATCGAGATCTCGATTGAATCGACTACGAAGATTTTATTAAAATTCAAAACAATAGCTTGTACGGCTATAATAGTCTCGATGGCCGGGGCTAAGGGTGTTAATCGAGTTGGTTTGGTTTAATTGGATCAGTTCGATTTTTACAATCCAAAATCAAAATTGAACCGATTAATTAGTCGGTTTAAAAATCAAAACCAAAATCGATTTTTTAAATGTTTTGTTTGTACGATTTTTTACAATTTTGTCTTAAATATTTTGAGGTTCTAATTATATATATCGTTCATTAAAATAACTTTATAAATTTTTACTACACATATTTATAAACATAAATTAAATATACCAAGTTAAAAAAAGAGAACACATAAACCATACCAATAATATATAAATAAATAATTTTCTTATTAACCAAATAAAAAATATTAGATAAAAAAATATGATTGAAGGCTTTTATTTTCATTCTAACAAAAATAAAACAAAGACAACATCCACACTACTAAGGATATTAGGTTATCTTAGGTTTAAAATAATATGATATGTTTAATATTTAAGTTTTGACAATCTTATGGAAAATAATTAGGATAATTAATTTTAAACGGTTCAGTAATCGATGATAAACGGTTCGATTAATCGAATTATCATCGATTTCTCTGTTCGTTTCGATTTTAAAGCACGATTTTATTTTTTAAATCAAAATCGAATCATTTAATAATGAGTTAGGTCTGTTTTAATTTTTCGATTGCGTTAATTATTCGTTCTAGCTAGCTATAAGACGACTTCTATTCCTATTATTCCTATTATTCATTTTTCATAATTACCATAAGATGGGATTCTTCTACTTTCTTTTCGTATTTACTCTTGTTTATTCGGTCGATTCGATCTCTTTTTTAATAGACTTAGCTACGCCTAAAACCACAAAAACAATTAAACTCTGTCACGATCGTTCATACTCGAGAACTTCTGTAAAAAAAAGAAAAGAAAAAGAGAGGATTGTTTGTTGGGTTGACCAACGTGATAACAGATGATGCACGATGTTATTAGCTGTAGTGAGCTAAGAAGTCACTGGGTTTTGTTGTGTAGTTGAAACACACGATCCACATTTCATACCTGTTGTCGAGACCTAAACGGGTTGTGACAAAGGATCCCAATTTCCAAGGTCAGCTTCCTCCCACGCACTCTTCCTCGTTTTCCTCCAACGGAATTTGTCACTTTCTTTTTCCTCGCTTTGTATTTATGCTATTACTTTCGTCCATATATTGTATAATATTTGTTATATATATATATATTTAGATTTTTATTTTATTTAATTTAATTTTTAATCACACATAATATTACAAAAATAAAAATATTATAAAAAATGTAAGATATTTATAAATAACAAAATAATATAAATTATATATCATGGAGAAAGTAGTATATAATTTTCTTTCCTTTCTTTAATTTTTCGTCATATGTCTATGATTTATGAACAATATATGAATTGTGATGGGCCATTAGCTTTCTGTAGTTAAAAAGAATACAAGGGCCAAAAGTGAATTTGTGAAACTTCAGTGATCATGGGCCGGCTACTAGCTAAGGGAAAGTTCTAGCCTTTTGTACGTAATATAAATACTTTCTCATCAACAAAAGTTATACTACTGTTCACGTGATTAAATCTTGGTTTAATTAGTATCGATCTCGTTGTCTTTCTAAGGTAGTATCGAGAAACAGAAACTTCCGGATCCCATAATAAGAGGTGACCTTATAGCCTATAAAGCATTCACGAATATGATATACGTTTTAATCAGCATGTAATTAAAGTATGTGTGATCATTCGCATTGCATTGGATTTCATTATAAGCTCTTGATCTTGAGCAAAACTCATCTGTTCTGATACAATATTGGAAAAAATACAATTAGTATGTGTAGCCTTGTAGAATGGAATAATTCGATGATATGATCAAATCAAAACTTTATACAATACAATTACTTTAAGGTTTGTGCATCTACTTAATACTATTAAGAAAGGGGGATTTCTGAAATTAACAAGAGTTTGGAATTTGCACACGTATGGATTTGTGGTCCGAAAATTGTTCATTGATCATGACATTACAAAGCAACATGCCCGATGAATCAATGGAGGCAAATCAATTGATCACTTATAGATCCCAACATGCAATTACTCGATGAATCTTCTGGCATTGATCAATATTTCATCTAATTTTGCAGCTTGTGATGCGGAAAATGAATGTTCAACCATATTCCATAGACTTGATCTCTCTACGATTAATATAGGATGCATCCATATGAACTATTAATGAAATTTATTTAAATTTCCTTTTGTGGCAATGCAATTATGCAAAGCTACAAACTCCGCAACCAACGTGATGATAAAATATAATTCATGCGATAGAGCTTCGTAAGAGTTCTAACGTCATCGCTGTTGAGGAATGTTACTAATAATATATCATCTAATATTAATATTAGGGGATGTGGAGGTTGAAATTACTACAACCAAATAGACTAATCCCCTCACAAATCTGTCGGACAACTACTTAAAAAAAAAAAATAAAATGAAATTCTAAATATTTAAAAATAATCAATTTAAAAAGAAGCTGAGTGGGGTTTTAGTATGCTTGATTGTAATAAATGCAGTCCCTTTTTGTTATATTATTATAAAATATTAATATAATTATATTTTTAGAAATAATTTTTTAATATATATCAAAATGATACGATATGTGATTATAGGTAGATAAGATCTACTTTTTTTTGTATGCTTTATGATTTTAAATCTAATATTCTCTATCAATGCTAGCCTTGAAGCAACAATTTAGATAATTCAAACTTAATACGTAGGATATAATGTTTTGAGCCTTCTTATTATTCATCGATCGCATTAACAATCACAAACTCTACAATAAAATTGGCCAATATTGTAAGTTGTAACAACTTCACGCAATTTCGTCGAGTCTGTCCCCGTTTCTTACGCTCATTACATATGGTGATATATCAATGTACTGATCCGTATAACACTACATAATGTACACCGTGGTGAAATATTTAAAACTCTTTCATGGATGCCAAAATCATCGTCTGGACACATTATGTGGCCGTTTCATGTGCATTGAAAAAGCCATTGGGACAGTGCAACTTGTGTATGTTTTGTCCCTATCATATTTGGTCACTATCAATTTTTAGTACTCATCACATATAGCATTGGATAACGCCTTTTCATTAGAAGAGCCCTTTTTAAAAATACAATAAATAAATAAATAAATAAAGAAGACTTTCTCTTTAAATATTTGTGATGGGGAAATATCAATGAAGCAAATCATATGAGTATATACAATATTTTTCTTTTTATTTTAATAAAGAATTGCTCATGATCATATGCTAAAAGGATGATGTCTTAAACACTAGTGTGAATTGGTAGTTGATCAATTATAAAAATAAAATAAAATCACTACAATAATCCATACGGTATTCATAATTGTTAAGATATATATTAGTGGGTTTTTTATCCTCGATTTAGATTTTTGATATAGTTGGTTCAATGAGATAGTGTCAGAGCAGGCCGTGACATGAGATTACGAGTTCGATCTCTATCTCCCCTATTATTGTCACCTATGTGATTTATTTATGTGAATCTTATATATATTATTTGATATGGGCTAAATATTGTCAATGCTTCATGCCACAAATGGGCCTTTGTGTAAGGGAAAGTGTTTACATTAATGAGTTTTCTACCCTTAATTCAGATTTTTGATAGAGCTATTTCACGATAATAGTCATTCACAATCATAAAATCCGGATATAACGAGACGAATAAAATTTTAGAGGAATAAAATATATACTCCAACAATATCAACCACTAAATCTTTATATATTGTCTTCCGGCACTAATTTTTTATATGATTGAGTAGAAATTTGATTATCAAGTGTAACGTCCTAATATTTTATTACTTATTAATAATACATATAACGTTACTATCGTTGGGCCAAACGTCTCAATTAGACAAAAACTATATTTTTTGACTTAGTCACAAGAATTTAAGCTAAATTCACTTATGCATCATTAGCTTTAAAACTTTTGATGCACTCAACATAACTCAAAATATCACCTTTACAGCGAAATTTACATCTCTTTCTGAGATCAGTGAAAAATAATGTCTTGCTCATATAACAAAAAAAAAAAAAAAAAAAAGACACAGAAAAATAATAACAGTGAGCTATAGGAACTCAATAATGTATCGATCCCCTTATCAGGGGTTATACGAGAGAAAAAAGTAAAAAAAAAAAAAAAAGAAAAAAGAAAAATGATCACTTGAATCCTTTGTTCTACCACGCTGAAATTATCATGTTAATCTGACATTTATAATTATCATCACAAATATACCAGTGATTCACCATAATCACATAAACATACTTAACATCACGTAACAATACTTGAAATCACGCCTCCATCGACACTCCAGGCATTATCAACGTCATTTGCTACCGTCATACCCTTTATGATACGACAGTCAAGAGCTCCATATTAAACAAATTGAGACAATGATACTGTGACACGATAGGTCCCCAATCCAAGTCTCATGCACCACTGGACTCAATAGTTTACTTAAGACTTTGTTATACTTATCATTATATCAATCACACGGAGACGACAGATAATAGATACTCTTAATATTATAATTATGTTCTTGACGAGATTTATTCAATTTCATAAGTAATCTCTTTTCAATTTTACCAAAAGGGATATCCATCAAAGGGGCTCAGTCAAACTGGAGCCCACGGTCTCCTACAATGAAATACTCTTATACCAAAATGACCTCACAAGGTCAATGAAAGAATGTCACCACTAAATCACTGTATAACACATGTGACAAACACAATGGTCTTTATGTTTTATACCACGGGGTTATCCCACCGATTATGGATTTACAGTCCTTTCACTCACTCATCCTTTTTATACCAGCAATGAAGGAATAATACAAACACACACATCATCTTATCACGGTACACAACAATTGCAATCAGTATTTTATGTCAGTCATACTTAGTGATTACGTCCAAAAATTCCAATGGATATTATTATACTCACGTCATAATAATACACATCGCTACCCACGATAAATCTAAACGTTACTTTTACCATATTTTTACACATGCACACATTCAGTCATATCCTTAAGTGACAACGAGCAGCGTCTCCAAATCCTATAATATAATAGGATAAACGTATCGAGACACACCCTTATAAATAATTGTTCACATTATGGAGTTAAACATATTTGTTCATATTTTTTTAAAAATCGTCATAGTAATTTTATATGGTGGTGCCAAGCTTTGAAAAAAGTCTTTGATACTTATTTTGATAGTCCATGATGATGATTTTATGCATTTATCATCATTACAAGTATTTATGAATATTTGGAGTTGTTTCGGGATCAAAATTGTTCATTTTCGGATTTTGTCCAACATGACCTTTCGATACGTTTAAATCTATTACTTCTCGTATACAGTTACAAAAATTATTTCGTAAAATTCCACATAAACTAGACTCTATAATATTTTTATAGAATTAGAGTTTTCATCACGAAACCTTACCAATAATAACAGTTTATTCGTTCACTTTATATTTTCTGGTAGATCAGACAGTTTGACTTTGGTTCACTAATCAGTTCATAAATCCTTGCACATAACTCTAAATATAGATTTTTAAACTATTCTGAAAAGTAGATTTCAAGCTTTTGATTGATATAAGCCACGTTTTCTAACTCTTTCTGTGTAATTCCTGATCAAGTCACAAAATAATCCCTGTAATTAGTTTTTATGGATTAACATATCCGTACGTTGTGATTTATATATCTTGAGATTCACAACTCCAAATCATGATCTATTAACTTTATCAGAAATTAGACATGTGAGGATTCATAGAGTCTATAATTTTTCACAAAATTCCTAAATAAGATAATCACCTTTTTTTATTAATGGTGAAAGATCCTCGTTGTTTTGTAATCCTAGCTTCTCATCTTCTCTCCTTCTTCTCTTCTCTTACATGACAAGAAGCGTTTTTATGTTTGTATGAAATTTTTCAAGAAAAAAAGAGCTTATATTTATAGAAAACTAAATCAATTAAATTAATTTAATGGATAATTAGTGGGTATTTAATGCATAATTAATTTAATTTAGATGGAGTAGAAATTGACATAAAAAAATATAAGTGTCAAAATTAGGTTTAGCTCATCTTTATATAAATACGATATTTTGTATTAAAACCGTATTTTTTCGTATTTACATATTAGGATTGCATTTCAATTATATTTTGTATTTTTTCTTATTATATCGTCAAACAAGTCTTTTAACGTCTCAAAATAAATTATAATATATAATTATTTACTATTCACATTAATTATTGTTAAACTAAATATTACGAAATTTTTCGAATTCTTATTATATTCTTATCATGATATTTGATAAATGAATTTTATAATTTTATTTTTAAGATTATAACGTTCAATAATATATTATTTTTATTTTTATTTATAAAAATAAATTATTTCAAATTTTTCGGATTTACACGATGAAGTGTCCTCCTTTAATCAAGAGTTCCAATTATATGATCCAGGTTCATTCCAAGCTGTACATCTTCTCGGACAGATAAGGATCCTATAAATTTAAGGAACTAATATGTAGGTCCCATTTGACCTCTGTTATACATGCAACTGTATATCCACATTGTTTGGTCTCAAAAAAACTTACACGACCAATGGGCATTTCTAATTGCTTGGGATTAAATTAAGAATATATATGTACAAACATATGAAGTGATCGCTTCATATGAAAAAATGAAAAATGTGATAACCAAAACCAAAGAGCCTAAGAAAAGCTTTAATTATTAGTTAAAACTGTTTGGGATGAGTGAATGTTCCCATGATTTTCATATCAGATTATGATACGATAGATACAGTGTCGTTGGGTTCCCAAGAACATGGATTAGTATGCAAATTTCACAATTCAGATAAGAAACTTAGGCCATGATTTAGATTAGTCAATAGACAAAAAGTCTTGTATCCGTGATTGCACGAGTCGACATCTTTCAAAATCGCGATTGCTTGAGAAGAAAGAGCTAGAATGAATATATCCATCAAATATGCATTATGGTCAATCTCTCGAAGCAACTAGGAGCACAAATCAATGAACTTAATTACAAGTGAAAATGATACACGCACAAAATTTCTTTCTGGTAGTACAGTACTATTACAGAAACGTCTAACTGAAAAAGAACCTACTCCACTATATAAATTGACATGAATGTGAATAAACCACGCAGGATGTTTTTTAGAGTCAAAGAATAATAATGTACCAATGCAATTAAAAAAATACTACAGTTTCTATTATACTGTACCTGTCAGTGTCTAGGATTAAAGTATGAGTAGAAAATTTCCTCGTTAAAAACGTTCTAAACATACATTGCATTCCACCCATCCAAGAAAAATTATGTGTTAAACATAGGAGTACTAGATAGTTTCCACGTATCACGTTACATGAACTCGATTAAGAGGAATGAATCTCGAAATCACTTGTACCTACAGTTCTCACTTCTCTCTCATTTTTTCACCTCTTTACATACACCTCACAATGCACATCTTTTTTCACCTGATATGCGACATTGTAAACTTTACTAGTTGGAGTTCATTTTTGTACTAGTATGCGTAGCTGTCATGCAAAGCTTACTCTATAGTTTGGGATACCCACCCGCTTTTTAGGCTGCTAGGAAAGTCCCCACATCAACCCTCACCCACCACCGTGCCCATTTTTGTAACACATGCAACAACTCTTTTTATTTTATTTATCATTTTTGTTAAAAAATTTGATATCATTATGTTACTCCACAGTTTGACATCATTAGTTTTGTAAGAGTTCTGCTCACAAAAAATGACTCATTTGGAGCTCTGGATTCCAAGGACCAGTTCAACGAGCAACCACGTCTCCTGCCTATCCAGAGTAATAAGAACTGACGGAGGTAGGACAAGAGCATTGTGTTTATTTCGACCATAATAATATAAAACTTGTTTACAACCATACACCCCGATATTATTTGCTTATGAGATTTGAACACATGATCAACACGATATTAACATGAGCATCTGGTATTCGAGCTAGAGAGGAATTAATCACATCATCCACGATAAGTCTTGCTTGAAGGATACCGATCTAGCAGTACCACAGACACCCCTACCGGAAATCCAAGGACAATCTTCAATAGTCAATAAGCTCAATTTATATGTTCCGACTAATGGCTTCAGCCCTAAATCTGTGACTCCGAAACACTTGCTCAGCCGCAAGGTTTGAAGCTGTGGAAATTGAGCTACGAGTTGTAAACCTTCGTCACTCACTTCTTGGCATTTCACGAGGTCTAAGGTTTCAAGCCACTTTGCTGAACATAGAGCCCCCATCCCTGCGTCATTGAACGAATAGACATGGTCCAATGAGAGCTCACGCACCGGACACCTTTCAACTAGAGCGAGGATCCCGTGTAAAGTGAAGGACGAGAAGTTGGGGAACTCTCCATTGGAGAACGATATTTTTGCTGTCTCAAGCATAGGGCAATTCTCTGCCACAGCCCTTAGGCTCTCGTCGGTTAACCTCAAGGGGTTGTTCATTGACAGAGGGAGGGAGAAATCCGATGGAACGCCAAGCGAAAATGACTTAAGAGCTCTTGAGTATTTTGCCAAGGTGACGATATCAGTGTCCCTCAGTCCAACACACATGTCTAGATGAAGTTTCTCCAAGTTCTTGCACTTGCTAAGGACACAAGCAAGTCCTCTCCCTGGACTAATGATGCAATTCACTAGACTAAGATCCACCAAGCTTTCACATGGAAACCATTGCTTTTGCCATCTGTCGACGACAAACTTATCGAAAAGCCTCATGAACCGGTAATTTGAGTCCAACTCGAACTGTAAGCGCTTGAGTTTACGCCAAGA
>JAOVYX010022768.1:0-42996 GCA_035668315.1 Drosera spatulata
GCAAGAAGCAGACCATAGTGTCAACCTCTACTGCAGAAGCAGAATACATAGCTGCAGGAAGCTGTGCTGCACAAGTAATGTGGATGAGGTTACAACTTGTAGACTACATAATAATGTTTTCAAAAACTTCAATATTTTGTGACAACACGTCTGCAATGGCAATTTCGAAAGATCCAATTTTTCATGCTAGAACCAAGCAAATTGATGTCAAATATCATTTTATCAAAGATCATGTGCAAAATGCTCACATCAAATTGGAATATATTCCAACAGAAAAACAAATTGCAAACGTTTTTACAAAGCCTCCTAATGAGAGTAAATTTATTCAATTCCGAGGTGAATTGGGTATGATTGATTTGAATCAGTAAATTGACCAAAATGCTCTACTACTCTACTGCACATGTAGAATGCAGACCAACATTATTTTTACCCTACTGTATTTGTATTTTTGGAAAGAAAAAACGTTTTAAAACTGATTCCCTAAAAGTCCGCACCAGTCAAAATCAATGACTGAATCTGCGCAATGGCTAGTTATTAAATGGCAACGATAATTTTTTCAAAGAGTATAAATTTGAAAAAATTTTCAACTAAAAATACTTTTACTCTCTCACTCTTTCACTCTAAACATCCTAATTCTCCTTTTTTCTTGCGATCTACTGCAAACCCTAGTTTGCGAATTCTCACGAATAATTCTCACTAACTTAAAGATTCTTTTCAATTTCACTAAAATGGCCAACACTCGATCCAACACTCCTCTTAAGAGCGACAAATCTCAAGAGCAACAAAGCAAACAAGAAAGGTTGAGTTGCAGACGGGAATGATTCTTGATTTCAAGACTCTCAAGAATGAATCAGATGAAGTAAAGGAGAAATCCGAGCGTATTCAAGATGCAGGCCTAAAATATTTTTGTTAGAAGACAAGCAGAATCTATGATGACGAAGTACTTGATTTCGTTGAGAAGTCCAAAGTTATTGAGGATTTTCTAGGCATCATAAACACATCCAACAAGAAAGTGAAGATAACCATAACTCCAAAAGACTTTGAACAGCTGTTTGGAGTTTCAAATGAAGGACCCAGGGATATCCCACCCTCTACAGTGACTGATGGGAGACACGCAATGCTCAGCAAAAAAAGACAGTGGGAAGGAATATAAACCATGAAGAAATATCTATCCAAGGAACTCAAGCTGCTTGCGGATGTGGTGAAAAAGGTGATCATGTCAAGAGAATTCTCAAAGGATCATATCTCCTCTGACCAGCAAGAAATTATGTGTGCTATACTCACAAAGCAGAAACTTAACTGAGCTAAACTGCTAATGTATCAATTGGCCAAAGCAGTAGAGGCCAGACAGCCTCTATTTGAAAGAATCATCAGCATCATTCTCAAGGAGAAACTCAAACTCTCTGACAAGGGAGGAAGGCCATGGACAACGGCCAAGCAGATTGAGGTCAGGAAGATTAGGAAGTAGCCAATAGGTTTCTCAAAGAAACCTGCAGCAGTGCAGATGACAGCAAAGGCTGCAGAACAGCCTACAAAGATGGAGCCTGAAAAGGCTAAAGGAAAGTTGATGAAAAAGGCACCGGAAACTAAACCAAAGCAGGCAAGAGTTGCCAGAAGGAAACTTGTCATGTAGACCTCGAAAAAGGAAACAATTTCGGAGCTCCTTGCTGCAGAGCCTACCGAAATGGAAGTAGAAACACAGTCTGCACCAGTAGAAGAGTAAACTAAGGCCAGCTTTTAAGAAACAACAATTTTAGCAGCAATTGAGGCATCACCCTCAAAGACCTTACCACCAAAGGAACCAGAGATTGCAGCACTTCATGACGCAAACATAGCTTTGAAGTATCTGAAGGCTGGTGCTGATGAAAACCTTCAAAATCTCATCCTAGAAGCTTAGAAAGCTATCAAGAAGTCAGGGAAGGACCACAAGCATAACTTAGGCAAGAGCTAGGTGCCCAAGGCTGCACAAGGAAGGAAATTAAGGACATTGAAGCCAAACTCAGAAGGATGTAGACTAAGTAATCACTGAGTACATCTATTATAGGCTTACTAACAATAAAAACTACTACAGCAGAGATATTTGCAACAACAATCATTCATGTCCCTACTAGAGGAATGGAATTGGCTCTGGTTGAAGCCGACCAGCCCTCAACCGCATAAAAGCATGGACCACAACAACGCAATCTCCAAACAATGAAGAGATCATAAAGGCACTACAGACTGTCCAAACCATACAAGAAAAGGTTTTGGAACACAGGGCCAAGACTGATGAACTGCTGGACAAGCCTCGAAAGGAAGCAACGATCCAATAGTTTATCAAGGAGCACAAACTTCCAATCAAAAGAAAGTCCAAGGCTGTAAGGCCAAAGCTTATCCCCTCAAGACCAACTACCAGATACAGAATCAATGCCGACGGTTTAAGGATAGAGATTGGAGTAATTGATGGCATGACAGAGACAGAAATCGAGCAGCTGGTTCTGAATCAAAGGATGGAGGCCAATAAGAAAAAGAGGCCCTAGAGATTAAAGACTCAACCCTCAAAACAAGAAGGCACAAACAGGCACAACTGCAACATGTTGAATTTGTGTACACTCTTGAAGTGGAGGTAGAATTGAAAAGGCTTGTTGACAAGCATGTTCGAGCCGCAACCTTGGAGATTTATGATTATCTGTCAAGAGCAACAGTTGGCAAAGCACCATCACCAGGAGGTGATGATGATGATGGTCACGATGAATTGCCACAGCTAGAAGACCATGATGATGATGACATCATTGATGGAGTTTTTAAGGAAGTGATCAAGGAACAATCAACAGTAGAGCCATATGCTGCAAAAGAGCAAGCAGTAAAGCCTACACCATCAGAATCAGCAGTATAGGAGGAAACCACAGCAGAAAAAGCAGAGGATGGTGAAGTGTCAATACAGATAGTCACAACAACAGAACCGACAGCAGAGGGATCACCAACAAAGGAGGGATTCCCAACAACATCACCAATCAGGGATGCAGCAGAGCCTGTCACAGAAGAAATTATTGTGGACTATGAGCAGATCACGAAGGAGGCAGAGTTTACTCAAGTTACAACACTTGATCTCACTCCCACGCAGGCAGAGGAAGTGATTATCGTAGAGGATGAATCACTGAAAACAACCTCATTGCCAAGAAAGGAGCAGACCACAGTCGAAAACACCTTCAAAAGTATCACTCTTGAAGAAATCAACAAACACCTGATGAGTGGCACTCCCTCTCGTCAAGAGAAGATGCAAGATCAAGATGCATCTCCCTTCAACCTGGTGTTTTCACCCCCATCTTCATTTGGAATAGTGCAGACTAGGGTAGATCCACCATCAGTAGGCTTCCCTCAAGGCCTACTCTACATTGGTACATCTGATATTCAGATGACACCCCAGACTGCAGCTAGAAGTCTGAGGCAATCCCTTGTAGACGTCAGAATAACACTAATTCATGAAATGCCATACTCTACTGCAAGAACAGTGGCCGGAACTGAACCTTCTGCACATCAACAGTTATCTCCCTCAGAAACTACAGTGGAATATAAACTCAGGCAACTGGATCAGGAAATCTACAGCATGCATCAGTGGACAAAGGATGCATTCAAGGAATTTCTTGATAGCTTGGAACCAGTTGCAGACGAGCTGGAAGCTGAGAAGAATGCCAGGGAAAAGTGTTTTGAAGACTCCCATGCATCCCTCTCCAACATGGCTGAAGGACTCATTGATCAAATACAAAGGGCTAATGCCCTAAATTTTCAGCAGTATAGGATCAGCTCCTCAAATCTGAACAAGCTGAGAGGCCAACACTCAGTGACCTTCGCCAGCTTCAAATCTCTTTGAAGACCACTCAACAGCAGCTCAAGGAACACATCCTCAACAACGACACAAGGCATAGCTTGTTGGAAAACAAGCTTCAACTTGAAACTGACAAAGCCATAGTTGCTCACCAGACCACCGAGCTACATAGAAGCCCTCATAGCAGCACTTAATGCTAACACAAAGGGGGAGAAGACAGCAGAAAGAGGAAAAGAAGCAACATGGCCATCTGTAGAGAAAGTTATAGCCAAGGAGAAGGATGCAGAGAAAGCTGCAGCAAAGTCATCTGCAAACGATTTTAAAAGAAAGTCAGCTGCACCAGTAGAGGAAGAAAGGGCAACAAAGCGGCAAAGTCATCAGGAGAGGTCATCAAGCAAAAGGCCTCGGGAGGAGAGGTTTTCAGGGCACAGAACTCAGGGGGAGCAAACGCTACAAGAGAGGCCATCAGGGCATAGATCTCAAAGGAAGCAGCCTCATGGAGAGAGAAAAAGGCATCACAGAACATCTGAGGATTAGCCTCACAAATGCATGAAAGGCAGTGAGCATCACAGATAGAAAGGTCATATTCTTTGCTGCGCACTAGTCTAAGAAATTAGATTAAGTTTCTTTTTATCAAACAATGTAATTAGGAAGTTAGTTTGTTGTTTTACTTAGAAGTTTTGTCAGCATCAATTTAGGGGGAGATTCATAGGAATATGCAATCCCTCCGGTTGTATAGAAATTGATGAACAAAACTTAGAAATATCAGCCTTGATGTTCTTAGTGTGCTTAGCCTGGAAATTAGTTAGGTATCTGAAGTCTAGGTCAGATGCTGGAGCGTAGACAACCGCAGATGGAGAGCATTGTGTGCCACCAGATGTAGACTACTACAGAGAATTTCAGCTAAGTAGCTAAGGCATGCATGGACAACAAAATACATGCAAATGCTTCAGGATCTAGGATTAATCTTGCAGACAAGGGCCAGCACAGGGATTGCATCAGATCTGGGTACAGACAAGGTTGCAGCAGTGACTGGGTGCACACGAGGTCTCTGCGGTACTGAGTAAAAGCTGAGTTGCAGCAGACTGGAGTTCAATAGAGATGGTTGATTTGGTTGTGGCAGAAGTCTGAGGATCGAGGTCTCTGCGGTACTGAGTAAAAGCTGAGTTGCAGCAGACTGGAGTTCAATAGAGATGGTTGCTTTGATTGTGGCAGAAGTCTGAGGATCAATCACATCGAAGATTTAAGGTTTCGAGTGACAGTATGAGGATCAGAAAAAGGCAAGCTGTCAACACGAGTGAAGGATCACATGTGATAAACTGTCACCATCAGGTCAAGTACACAAGTCATGGGTTCATTTCCTCAACCTATAAAAGGGGATCAAAGAGCTCAAAGAACAGTGCAGCAGAAATCTGAATTCAAAAGTTGTTCAAGTGAGCTGAATTGAAGAACACGAAGAAGAAGGGTTCACTAGTCTGCACTGAAGAACAGAAACTGTAGCAGAGTCAAGCAAAGGCTTTGTGCAAAGGGTCAAGGTTCTTCACCTTTGACAAGTTAGATAGCTTGTAAAGGAGTTGTCTTGTAAGTCAAAAACAAGAAGATAGTGAACTTATCTCTTGGATTGACTAAACTGGTCATCAAGAAAACACTGGACTAAACTCTCGATTATCAGTTGATAACGAGTGTCTGAAACAGTATAAATCCTGTGTTCTTTATTTGCTTTTCATTGCTTTGAACTGTTAGAACTGTTAGAAATCAATCACAACATCAAACAGAGACAAACTCTCAAAGTTTAAGTCTCTGCTGCAGACCTTCTCAGTGGTCTGGAAAGAACTTCAGTGTATTGAAATCCATTTTTCAGCTGCATAACACTGAAAAATTTAAAACAACTTATTCAGCCCCCCTCTAGGTTGTATCTGTGTATCTTACAGAAAGGCGAGAAATCAAATATTCAAAGCTCTTGACGATGATATGCTTGAGATAGTGGTTCATACAACCACTGCAAAGGAAGCATGGGACGCTCTACTGATCAGAAATGAAGGAACAAATAAAATAAGAGAAAATAAGAAGAATGTCCTGATGTAGCAGTACGATTGGGTATCAATGAGATATGATTAAAACGTTATCAACTTCTATAACAGATTCAATGTGCTCATCAACAATCTCAAAACTTTAGGAAAAACTTTTGACAACAAAGAAGTTAACCCCAAGTTTATGAAATTACTTGGTGAGATATGGGGAACAAAGACTAGAACAATAAGGGAGTCCAGAGATCTTGCTAAGATGTCCTTGGCACAGCTATAGGGTATGCTGCATACCTACAATCTAAAAGTTGAGCAAAAAAGACAAATTGATAAGGCTAGGAAGAAAACTCTAGCCTTCAAAACTCAAGAAAAAATTTTGAGATCTATTGTAGAAGAGAAAACTAGTGACACCTCGTCTACAAGTGAATAGGCAATATCATAAGAACTTGCACTGATGACAAGAAGTTCAGAAAGCTGTTCAAGAAGAAAAATCTCAAGAAGAACATCTCAAGTAAGGTCAAAGAAGCAAAGAAGGAGGTCTACTACAAATGTTGAAAGCCAGGCACTTTGTTGCATAATGGAAACGACCTACACAGGAATCGTTTGCACAGAGGGACAAAAGGGAATACGGCAAAGGCAAGTCTGGAAGGAAAGTAAAGGGCAAGGCCTATGCTGCTAAAACCTGAAGTGAGAGAGACTCAGATGATGAAGAGACAATCTCAAATGCTCAGCTCTGTCTCATGGCAAGGAATAAAGAAAAACAACAGGTATTCGATCTCTTTAACTCAGATGCTACTCTGGAGGAATTGAAGGAGGCTCTTCAAGAAACCTCTGAAAACATTATTTCACTTTCAAGAGAAAATAAAGGCAATCTTGAACTGATTGCAAACCTCAGAGAGAATTACAATCTGGCATAAGAAGAGATTGACAGTATATCAAGTAACCTAGTACTGGCTCAACATGAGCTGAAGAAATCTGATGAGAAGGTCTTGTCAATGCAGTAGTGGAAACACTTACAAAGAAAAATGCCGAGTTACAAACTCAAGTAGATACATGGGATGGAAAGACCCTTGATTTGCAAAAGATGCTAAACATGGGTCAATCCTCACATGATCGGCCCAGATTAGGCTACAAAGACTGGTTGAATTACCTTCCACACTCAAAAGTGAACGATAATGTCACAAACAGTCCGGAGGATTGGGAAACAGCCAATAGGTTTCTCAAAGAAACTAGCAGCAGTCTGAGAAGCAGACAAGGGAAACAATGAGAAAGCTAGTCCTGCAAACCTCAGAAGAGGAAACATTATCAGAGCTCCCTGCTACACAGCCTACAGAAATGGAAGAAGAAGCACAGTCTATACCAACAGAAGAGCAAACTGAAGTCATCTCTCAAGGACCAAGAACCTTGGTAGTAATTGAGGGATCATCCTCAAAAAGCATACCACCAAAGGAGTCGGAAATGGCTGTACTCCAAGATGCAAACATCGCTTTGGAGTATCTGAAGACTGGTGCTGATGAAAACCTTCAGAAGCTTATCCTGGATGCTCAGAGAAGTTATCAGGAAATAAGAGAAGGACCAAGGGCATAGCTCAGACAAGAGCTGAATGCAAAAGGTTATACAAGAAAAGAGATTGAAGCTATTGAAGCTCAACTCAGAGGGATGCAGACTGAGCAACCACTGAGTACATCTACTGTAGCCTCATTGACGAAAAGGACTGTTGCAACAGAGTCATTTACAGCAGCAATCATTCCTGTCCCTACTGCAGGAATGGAATTAGCTGTGGTTGAAGCTGAATAGCCCTCAACTGCATCAGAAGCATGGGCCACAACAACTAAAGGCAGAAAACATCAGAAGCTGAATAATCTCCAGAAAAGGCAGAAATTCTAAAGGCACTGCAAACTGTCTAAGCCATTCAAGAGAAGGTTTTGGAACACAGGGCCAAGACTAATGAAATGCTTGACAAACACCAAAGGAGGCAATGATCCAACAATTCATCAAGGAGCACAAACTTCCAATCAAAGCTCATTCCCTTGGGACCAACGACAAGGTACAGGATCAACTAGACGGCACAAGGACAGAAACAAAGATAATAGACGGCATGACGGAGGCAGAAATTGACCAACTTGTTCTGATTCAAAGAAGAAAGGCCTACAAGAAAAAGAGGCCCACTGAACCCTACATATTGTTCAGTGGGGCTCTAAAAATCAAAGATTTAACCCTCAAAACTAGAAGGCACAAACAAGCACAGTTGCAATTTGTTGAATTTGTGAACACTCCTGAAGTGGAGGCTGAATTGAAAAGGTTGGTTGACAAGCATGTTACGGCAGCAACACTGAAAATTTATGACTACTGTCCAGACCAACAATAGGGAAAGCACCATCGCCAGGGGATGATGATGATGGTCATGATGAATCCCCACAACTAGAAGACCATGATGATGATGTCATCATTGATGAGGTTGCTGAAGAAGGGATCAAGGAACAATCAACAGCAAAACCATATGATGCAGAAGAGCCAGCAACCGAGTCTCCAGAGTAGAGTTTACAGCAGCAGAATCAGTAGAACAAGAGGAAACAACAGTAGAGGAACCTGAAGCAGGATAGGCAGAGGACAGTGAGGCATCAGTAGCGGTAGCTACTGCGACCAAATCAACAGCAGAGGGATCACCAACAAAAGAGTTAGCATCACCAATCAGAGATGCAGTAGAGGTTACCACAGAAGACACACCTGGAGACTATGAGCAAACCATTGAGCAAGTGGGGTTCACTCAAGTTACAACACTTGATCTCACTCCCACACAGACAGAGGAAGTAATTATATTAGAGTATGAGTCACTGAAAACAACCTCAATGATAAGAGAAGAGCAAACTGTAGCAGAAAGCACTTTCAAAGGTGTCACTCTTAAAGAAATCAATAAGCACTTGATGAGTGACACCCCCTCTGGTCAAGAACAAATGCATGATCAAGGTGTATCTTCTCTAAACTTGATGTTTTCACCCCCCCCCCCCCCCCCCTTCTTCGGATTGGTACAGACCAGGGCAGATCCGTCCTCAGTGGGATTCCCTCAAGGGCTACTCTACAGTGGCACATTTGATATCCAAATGACACCTCAGACTGCAGCTGGAAGTCTGAGGCAAGCCCCTGCAAACGTCAGATTGACGCCAATTCATGAAAGGCCATCTTCTATTGCATGAACAATGGCCAAAACTAAAATCCTGTACATCAACAGTTATCTCCACCAGAGACTACAATGGAGTACAGACTAAAGCAACTGGATCAGAAGATTTACAACATGCATCGGTAGACAAAGAATGCATTCAAGGACCTTATTGATAGACTTGAACCAATTGCAGATGAGCTAACAGTTGAGAAGACTACCAGAACCAAATGTTTTGCAAACTTCCACGATTCTCTCTCCAACATGGTTGAAGGGCTTCTGCATCAAATCTAGAGGGTCAATGCCCTAAATCTCCAGCAGTACAGGCTCAGTTCTTCCAACCTGAACAAACTAAGGGGCCAACACTCAGCTGACCTTCGCAGACTGCAAACTTCTCTGAAGACCACTAAACGGCAGCTCAAAGAACACATCCTCAACAATGATAGAAGGCTTAGTTTGCTAGAAAATAAGCTTCAGCTTAAAACTGCTAAGGCCACAGCTGCTCAGTAGGCCATCACTTCTGAACTAAAAACCCTTCGAGCTACAATCGAAGCCCTTACAACAACACTAGTTACTAACAAAAAGGGGAAGAAGACAATAGAGAAAGGGAAAGACGCATCAAAGTCGTCTGCAGACGATTTAAAAAGAAAATCAATAGCAGTAGTAGAAGGAGAAAGGGCTACAAAACTACAAAGGCTTCAGGAGGAAAGGTCATTAGGGCAAAGGCCTCAGGGAGAGAGGTCAACAGGGTACAAATCTCGAGGGGAGCAACCCTAGGGGGAGAAAAGAAGACAGCACAGAACATCAAAGGATCAGCCTCTAAAGCGCAGCAGTCACAGGTAGAAAGGATATCATAGGGATTAATCATCTTAGGTTATAGATCTCATAACTTCACTCATCTTAGGGATTAATCATTGAAAAAAAGATAATGAATTAATATAGATGTGTATATAAATGACTGTTGATTTGTAAATGAAAGCTTTAATTGGTTTGTAAATGTGAATGGTTTGGTTGGAATAAAGGGAATACCTTTAATCGTACTATCTAGAGTTTTAATTACATAGATAGCTTGAATAACTAAACAAATCATCTAATCTACATACCATGATAGCATGAATACATAAAATAGATAATTGAATCAAACAAGGAACATACCAAAAATGAATAAAATAGCAACATAGATTGACCTATCATTCATATGCCAAAAGATCCTCGATATACTATGGCAAGATAACTTGGTCTATAATTTATCTAGCTGCTACTTAATATGACCAACATATATAGAATCATTAGCTAGATCAACCTATCAATACATCTAAAAGACCAATTTAGAAGCATTCATAAGCTAATCATGTTATAGTCAATGTATAAAGTCATTTAAGTGGTCAATCTAATAAATTCATGCATCAACTACGTTAAAGCTCTAATTTTTTACATCTTTCATGTAAAGTAAATCAAATTCAATAAATACATAAAACACATCTCATAATCCCTTAACTTTGTGTCATTATGATTACTCCCTAGTAACAAACTACTCACTCATTGAATTAGAAATCAACACAAACATGGATAAATATGTAACAGTAATCATCATAACCAATATAGATTGAATCAAATGATTAAATGCATAAATAACCAACGAAAGTACTTACAAACCAATAAATAAGGTCTTGAGAACGATAATCATAAGCTAAACAACTCTGAAAATCCAATCCGAGCAACACGAATGAAGAATAAAGCTAAACCCTAAAAATGACGGCTACAAACGAAGGCTAGATATTGAAAACGAACATAACTTTATGTATTTATAGAAAAATATGAAAACCCTAAGAAATCTGGAGAAAATCGCACCGAAATCTCAAAATATCTTTCGATTATAACGTCGTCACGATTGTGACGGGCCTGGTCACGATCGTAACCATCGTGCTCTTCTGTTCTGGATGAAATCTGGGGGCTGTCACGATCGTGACGGGCATGGTCATGATCGTGATCAACGTAAAAATCATCTCTGACTTGTTTTCTGCTCCTGTAACGATCATGATCAAACTCGAAACGATTGTGACACCTCATGAAATCATTAAAATAGCTTCACAATAATCCGAAACAATCACGAAAGTCTTGAAATAAATTAAACACATCTTCATAACTCAAAATATCATCAAAAGTTTCATCGATTCGTATCCAAACTTCATCAAAGTCTTCAAAATCTCTATAATCACTTCAAACACATAGCTTCATTTCCATGGAACGCTTTAAACCTCTCTTCACATGGCCATATCTGCATAAAAACCATACAAAGCAGGACCAATATTCAAGACACAAAACTAAATTAAAACAATGAGAAACATGATTCAAAACACACTAAACAAAGAAAATTAGCGTAGAAAACTATGAGTATATTTATGATCATCACTGATCGGCACAGTGATCATCTTGAAGTAGTCGGATATTGCGATATAATAGATGAAGGATATAAGAAAGCCTACCTTGGGATGTATTTATCTTTTGGCCGGAGGAGCTGTTGCTTGAAAAGGTGTCAACCAGTTCATCACTTCGTCTTCCACAATGGAGTCCGATTTCGTTGCATGTCATTAAGCATTGTCACAGGCACTATAGTTGAGAAACTTTATCACAAGCCTTAGACTTGTTTACTCTATCTCTTAGTCTTTGAGGATCTATTGCGATAATATGGTTGTGTTCTTTTCAAAAAACAACAAGAGTGGAAGAAAAAGTAATCATATCGACATCAAATATAGAGTCATTCGAGGTCGTTTAAAGGAAGGTTTTATTTCCATAGAGCATATTATGGGTGAAATCATGATCGTTGATCCTTCAACTAAGGCTTTACCGGTAGCAGTTTATAGGGATCATGTGATTCATATGCGCTAGTTGTAGTTTTCATGAGAATGATCTCGTTTTCTAAACATTGTATGGTTCATGAACATTTGAATTATGATTGCTTCTTAGTAGAACGTATTTCAAGTTTGTGCACATTAAATGTTGTTCTACCGAAATCCATTGGGATTTACCAAGATGACCCAGAATAATGATGTTCAACATTAATAATTCATAAATTTATGTCATTGAAGTATTTATATGTTGTAATACATGAAAAGAGTATCCAACTTTAGGGTATAATTGCCCTGATTCGCATGCGAATATTTTAATCCATTTTACATTACAAGAGATAAGAAAGTGAAATTAGTGTGTCACATAAACCAAAACGAGGGAATGTTAGATTAATAGTATCCTAATTATGGATGGTTGGTTCATGCAATATTAAGTAACAATAAATAAGGAAAACGGAACGTTATTGCGTAACTTAATCTTCCACAACCTTTCCACTTCTCCATGATTACAGCAACGGCTTTTTATGATGGTTGAAAATCGAAAGGTCAAATAGTCATTAATCCTGTCTTATTAAGGCTTGTGACTCTATCTATCCATTGTCATCCTAGAGTTAAGAGATTAGGGTTAATACAGAACTCCACTTCTCAACTTTCTTTCTCTCGTTGGAGCTTCCTTGGATACAAGGTTCATCAAGTGATTGAAGTAACATAATGACCGAAGGTAAATACTCGATCTTATTTCGCTGTGTATTTAACTCCCAGAGGTTCTTACATGTCTAGCTTACATTAGATGCATTTTTAGTGTCATTTACAGTCTGACATCATTGCGTCCTACAAAGTGGGCTTAAAATATCCACTCGTGCAACATTTGAAAATAGATAGAAAAAGTGAGAACTCTGCCTCCATCCTTTCATATTCAGCACGATCCCTTGCAAGACTTGAGAACTTAGCCAAGACCTATCCAGCAACCGCATTCAATCTTCATCACTCTCATCACTGTAAGAAACTAGAAGAGCAGGCTTCAAAACATCAACGGACATTTCCTGGTGACGAACAATCGAAGGCTTTGTCTTCACCAAATCAGGCAATTCTGCAGTACAAGGAAGATCTGTAGAGAATTTTGTGAACAGTTTGGCTTTCTTGGCTGGTGGCTTCGGTTTTACCATCACTCTTAAAGGGAGAGCTGTAGGTTTCTTCTTCACCGGCAATGTGGTTTCCTGCTTCAAATTTCAAGGGCGTAAGCAATAGAAATGGCTCAAGATATACATGATATTTTTATTATATCATAATCATCATCTTGAGCTTAGAGTAAGGTTCGTTGCTCAACATACTATCATAATCACCGACTCCACTAAAGTTACAAAAAAAAAGGGTGTATTTTAGCTAATTCACAAAAACTAAGCACTGATGTATGTGTAAACACATATAATTAGTTGACGTAAACTTGATTTTTGTTTCGTTTAAGTCCTTTATATTATGTTTTTAGTTTAATTTGCGTATTTGGATTTGGATACTGATGTTCCTTTGTTTTCGTGGCAGATTTGATCGTATGAAGATGTGAATGAGTTGTTGAGTTGATTGTGGAAGGTCATTACAAGTGATGATATGAAGATGAAACTCTGAGCGTGATCTTGGACATGATTTAAAGCTGTCTTTGTTGATTCAAGACGAAAATTTAATACGTTAATCATTTGTGGATTCATTCGTGACCATTTGGTGATGTTTCGATTCTAAATGGATGTGATTATAAGCTGTAACAACCAAGCCTTTTCATTATAACGACCATTACAACATTTGGAGGTCATCTCTGGATGTCAATGCTATGTAACGACCGTTACACTTAAGTGTCACGGTCGTTACAGCCCTGTATCGCGATTTTTGGAGGATCAAGTTGTGTAACGACCGTTACAGTGATCTTGTAACGACCATTACACAGGTCTACCAGATTTGTTTGTTTTATTTAAATTTCGGATTTGTTTTCGCGTTTTCTATTAATACCCGTGTATTTTATTTTATTCTAGAGAGTTTTTAGATATCGTTTTTTCAGAGTTTCATCGTTCGTTTATTCTAAAACCCAAGATTAGAAATCCTCGATTTCTTTTCTTGTGGACGTTGGATCACGGTGTAGGACATTGAATCTTATTGTTTTGACATCGGATCTTTTTAACACAGCGTTGTATTCTCTTCTTATCCCTGTTGAACTTTATTTCAGAGATCATGATGCACGATTGTGTGATGTATGTGATGATATTCATGATCATGAATGAGTAGTTACTTTGTAGGAAAAAGTTAATGAAATTCTACCTATGTTGGATCATGAGATGAAATAGATCACCTAAATCAGTTTTATATATATTGATTGATGCATGAAATCTGACTTTAATCAATAGCATGTTATGGAATCAATTAGTTTGGTATGTTGGAAATAAATACGTTAGTTTAATTATACAAACTTATTGGTAATTAATATTCTAGCGAATGTAGTGTTTCATGCCCAAAGATATTGCAATCAAACCTTTCTAAAATAATAAAACCATATGATAATCATCCATGATTGTTCCTTAAAAGCTAGAACGTAATTAATCAATCTCCCTACATTTTTATTCATACAAAGACCACCTTAGTTTACATTCTCTACAAGTTTAGATTGCAATTATTTAATTTAAGCTATTTACTTGGTTTAATTAGTAAGAGAAACAAACCCCTCCCCCCTAAAAGTTACTATATTTCATTAAGTTGGTAGGGTCTCGTCATGATAATTATAAGTCTAATCATTGCACGAACCATCCCTTACTACTACTACTGCAGTTATTAAAATACAATTATAGTGTGAGTAAGCGTATTATTATTCTAATTTGATCGCCTTGCGACGGACATGTCAAGCTTTTGGCGCTATAGTCGGAGATGGTAACGTTGCGTCAATAGAATTATTTTTGTCTGTTTTGATCATTACTTAGCTTTATTAATTTTTTGAAATTATTTTTAACTTATTAATTTCCAAAAAAAAAATCTATGAATATTAAATTATTCTGATTTTTCAAAATTAAGGTTCGATGCTACATAAGAATGGAGGAATTGATGCAGATATTGATCATAGGATTAAAACAGGTTGGTTGAAATGGAAGGACGCTTCAGGGATGCTATGTGATTCTAAAATACCTACCAAGTTAAAAGAAAAATTTTACAAAACAGCTATTCGACCAACGATGCTGTATGGGTCAGAATGTTGGGCAATTAAGTGACAGCATGCACAGAAGATGAGTGTAAACGAGATGAAAATATTAAGGTGGATGTGTGGACATATAAGAATAAATAAGATACGAAATGAAGTTATCAAACAGAAAGTGGGTGTGGCTTCAGTAGAAGATCAGATGAGGAAGTCACGACTAAGATGGTATGATCATGTGAAACGCAGACCAGTCACAGCTTCTGTTTGTTGATGTGAAACTTGGGAGTTAGTACATATCAAGAGAGGAAGAGGAAGACCTAAAAAGACCATGAGAGAAACCTTGAAGTATGATATGGCCTATAATAATCTTACAGAAGATGATGTACATGACAGATTGGAATGGCGTTGTCGTATTCATGTAGCCGACCCCCACTTGATGGGATAAAGGCTTGATTTGTTGTTTCAAAATTAAGAAATTGAGAAGTGGTAGGATTATAAATAGCCAAGTTCGAAAAATCGTGAGTGAATTCGAAACAATACAACTTGAACATCCTACTCCAATCTCAAACTCTACACCTGCTTCCTCATCCTCTAATATAAACGATCGACATAATTTTTTCCCAATTGAATTCGCAAATTTAGATATTGCAGACAATCAACCCAACATTCCTCTAAATAATCAAAATAATCAAAATGCTCAAAATGCTCAAAAACTTCAAATTGATAATCGCACATTGAGGGAGTTAGCTGAATATGATGATACAAATGAACCTCCATTGTGTATAGTGTTTGCCGATGTTCAAGAAAATTTTAAACTTAATTCTGAATTTTTACATAAATTACCATCTTTTTATGGTTTCCCTGGTGAAGGTCTCCATCGGCATTTAAATGAATTTAGGATAGTTTTGACAAACATGAAACCAGAAGGAGTAACTGACGAATTCATTTTCTTTACCGCCTTCCCATTTAGCGTCCAAGATGCCACTACAAATTGACTCTATGACTTAAGGGAACAGTAAATACATGGAGGCAGATGAAATCCCTATTTCTCGATAGATATTTTCCCACTTTAAAAATCATGACTATTCATAAGCGGATCTGCTTTGTCAGATAAAAAAAAGAGGAATCATTACACGAGTATTGGGAACGTTTTAAACGTCTATGCTCAACCTTTGCAAATCACCAATTCTCATAAAATCTTCTCATACGATATTTTTATCAAGGACACTCTACAGCAGACAGAGGATTGGTCGATGCAACATGTGGGGATGATCTTCAAGACAAACAACCACAAGTTGCATGTCAAATTCTTGAAAAGATGACCGCCAATTCCCAAGAGTTCAATTGCGATGATGAACATTCTCGCGATGTCCAAGAAATATTCTCGTTTTCTAGTTCTACTGATATAACCAATTTTGCTTACTAAACTCCAAACTATAAATAATAACATTCCTCAAGTAAAAGCTTGTGGAATTTGTTACAATATGGGACATTCAATTGATTCTTGTCCGATGTTAAAAGAAGACCAAGCTAACGCTGTGGAATTTCCAGACCCACCAAATCAACCAAGGCAAGATCAGTGGAATTATAATGCAGATCGGCTATAAAGGAATCATCCAAATTTTCATTGGGGAGATCAAAATAATGCACCTTTTGTTCCCCAACAACAAAAATTTCCTCCTAAATTTTATCAGGTGCCACAGAATAAGTTCTCAACTAATCAGGACAATTCAGGTGAAATGTCACTTGAAGATAAAATAAATCCATGGCTGTAACTCAAATGGCTATGCAAAAGGATATTAAGGAATCTAAAGCCGATATACAAAATATTCGAATCCAAATTAGTCAACTAACCTCTGATATAAGCTACCTGAAGGCTCAAATGAGTAATAAACTTCCTTCTCAACCACTTAATCCGCAAGAGAACGCAAATGCTATAATTCTGAGAAGTGGAAAGGAGTTGAACCAAAGTGGTAATGATCATAACGGAAGTCATGACGAACCCCAAATAATTGGGAAAAATAATTCTGACCAAACAGTGATCAAACAAACCTCATCTGCTCCATTTCCGAGTCATCTGGCGAAGGATAAAAAGGTTGAACCAGAGAAATATATTTTTGAACTCTTCAAAAATGTAGAAGTGAATATACCTTTATTGGATGCAATAAAGCAAATTCCGAGATATGCTAAATTTTTTTAAGAGCTATGCAGCAATAAAAGACGCCTTAAGGGTCATGAACGTGTTATGCTTAGTGAGAATGTCTCTACTGTTTTACAGAAGAGAATACCTCAAAAACAAAAGGACCCTGGCATGTTTACAATCCCTTGCACAATAGGAAGTGCGGAAATTTCAGGATGCCTAATTGATTTAGGAGCGTCAATTAATGTGATGACCTTGTCAATTTATAATTATTTGAATCTAAGGTCATTTACAACCAAACGGAGTTGTCATTCAACATGCTGATAGGTCCGTTGCACATCCTATAAGTGTAATTGAAGATGTTTTGATCAAGTTGAATAAGCTAGTAGTTCCTGTTGATTTTTATATTTTGAAAATAGATGATAGATTAAGTTCAAATTCACAGGCTCCAATTTTATTAGAGAGACCTTTTCTAAGGACTGCCAATACAAAAATTGATGTGAATAGTGGCACATTATCCATGAAATTTGATGACGATACAATTATTTTTAATATTTATGATGTCATGAAACATCCAAGTGATGAAACTTTTTCAGCCTGCTCAATAAATTCCTTCATATCACTAGAAGAGAAATTATCAATTTAAATGAGTACGAATTCATGGAGGCAATTATGCAAATCGATGGGAAGGAAGATTTTCTATTTAAAAATTATGATCATGATTTGACATTCCTTAAAGAAAGATTGAAAAACCATGAAGATGTGAAAATACTTGAATTACCTGCAAATGATTATAAGATTCAACCCTCTATGGTATATCCTCCAAATCTGGAGTTGAAACCCTTATCAGGTCAATTAAAATATGCAAAACGACGATTAATTCCGCCCATGATAGAGGTTGTCAAAATTGAGATTTTAAAATTGCTCGATACTGGAGTGATTTATCCAATTATCAACTCTCAATGGGTCAGTCCAATTCATATTGTGCCTAAGAAAACAGGACTTGTTGTCATAGAGAAAAATAATGGTGAAATGATCGCCACAAAAATTCAAAATGGCTGAAGAGTGCATTGATTATTGTAAATTAATTTCAGCAATGAGCATGGATCATTTTTCGTTACCTTTCATGGACCAAATGCTTGAAAGTTTAGCTGGAAGGTCTTATTATTGTTTTCTGGATAGTTATTCCGTATATAACCAAATAGTAATTGCTCCTAAAAACCAAGAAAAAACAACTTTCACATCCCCCTTTGGTACTTATGCATACAGGCGTATGCCTTTTGCTTTATGCAATGCAGCGACAACATTCCAAAGGTGTATGATGTCAATTTTCTCGGATTATATTTGTCATATCATTGAAATTTTCATGGATGACTTTACTGTTTATGGCAATTCGTTTGATGAATGGCTGAAAAATCTTGAAATGGTATTAAAAAGATGTATCGAGACAAATTTGGTACTTAATTATGAAAGATGTCATTTCATGGTAAAAAAAGGAATTGTGTTAGGACATGTCGTCTTCGCTAAGGGATTGGAGGTAGACCGTGTAAAAGTGAAAGTCATTCTGAAAAATGCCATTTCATGATAGAAAAAGAAATTGTGTTGGGACATGTCGTCTCCGCTAAGGGATTGGAGGTACACCGTGCAAAAGTGGAAATCATTAAATCTTTATCGTATCCCTCTTACTTTCGAGAAGTACGTGCTTTCCTATGACATACCGGTTTTTACCGTAGACTTATCAAAGTCTTTTCAAAAATAGCAAATCCTTCAAGTAATTTACTGGAAAAAGGAGTCTAAATTTATTTTTGATGATAATTGTAAGAATGTCTTTGATACTTTGAAGGAAAAACTGATTTCTACCCTTATTATTCAACCCTCTAACCATAGTTATTAAATTTGAAATTATGTGTGATGCCAACGACAAAGCTGTGGGGGCTGTTTTTGGTCAAAAAGTGGATAGAGTTCCTCACGTAATTTATTATGCGTCCAAGACCCATGATGGAACTCAATGTAATTACACTACTACTGAGAAAGAACTTTATATAATTATTTTTGCCTTGAAAAAATTCCGTTCATATTTATTGGGGCACAAAAGTAACTGTTTTTTCTGATTATGCTGCTCTAAAATATCTCTTGAAGAAGAAAGAATTAAAACCTTGTCTTTTGAGATGAGTTCTTTTGCTACAAGAGTTTGATATAGAGATCAGAGACAAAAAGGATGCCGAGAAATATGTTGATCATTTATCACGCATTACAAGTACTCAAGAGTCTATCCCAATTTCTGAATTATTCTCGGATAAGTATTTATACTCATCACATGGCTACGCTTCTTGGTGTGCTGATCTTGTAAATTATCTAATTACCAAGAAGTTATCAAGTGATCTTCTGAGACATCAGAAAGACAAGATTAAGAGTGATGCGAAATATTATTCATGAGATGACCCAATTTTGGTGAAATTTTGTACTGATGGAGTAATTAGATAGTGTATACCTGATCACAAAATTAATTCAGTTCTGTAGCATTGTCATTCATATGATGATGGTGGACATTTGAAGTGAGACGAACAGCTCATAGAATTTTATCATGTGGATTTTATTGGTCATTCTTAAATAAGGACGTGTATAAGTTTGTAAAGAGCTGTGAGTAATGTCAAAAAACTGACAAAATAACTAAAAGACATGAAATGTCTCAAAAATACATCCTAGCATTTGAATGATTTGATATATGGGGTATTGATTTTATGGGGTCATTTCCGAGCTGAAAAGATTATAACTATATTTTGCTATCAGTTGATTACGTCTCGTCTCTAAATGGGTGAAAGCTATTTCAACAAGAACCGATGATGTTAAAGTGGTGATCGAATTTATGAGAAATTATATTTTTAACATGTTTGACGTACCCAAGGCTATTATTAACGATAGGGGAACCTACTTTTACAATAGGTTGATGGACACCCTATTGAAAAAATATAATGTTCAACATAGAATTTTCACAGCTTATCATCCACAAACGAACGGACAAGCTGAAGTTTCCAATCGAGAGATTAAGAATATTTTGGAAAAAATAGTTAATCTCAAAAGGAAAGATTGAAGCGATAAATTAAATGATGCTTTATGGGCATATCGCACAGCGTATAAAACTCCAATAGGGATGTCTCGCTAAAGATTTGTTTATGCCAAAACATGTCATCTACCTCTTGAAATTGAACATAAGGCTTGATATGCCATAAAATAGACGAATCTGAAACATTAAAAGATTGTGCGAAAAACAGTAAACTCCAAATATCTGAGCTAGATGAATTACATCATGGCGCGTATCAAAATACGACGCTTTATAAAGAGAAATTCAAAAAACTTCATGACGCAAATATTTCACAGAAATATTTTGAAGTGGGGGAAAAAATTTCTTCTTTATAACTCACGTTTGAGATTATTTCCTGGGAAATTAAGATTCAGATGGGAAGGACCATTTGTTGTTAAGAAGGTTCATGAATATGAGACGGTTGAAATTGAGAGTGAAGAAACTGAAAAAATCTTCATAGTTAATGGTCATCGCTTTAAGTGCTTCTATGAGTTTAAAGATTCACCATGGATGGACGAAATTCTATTAGAAGTGGTGAGACAAACTTCAAAGCATTAAATCAGCTTAAAAACGTCGAGCCAACGATGTTAAACAAGCGCGCTTCGTGGGAAGCAACCCACGTTTTTAAGTTTTCACTAGTTTAGTTTTTACTTCGCTCGTTTTGTTTTATTTTTATAAAATCGCACGATGGATTTTGGTTTATGAAAAGCGCTGGAACACATCACAAATGATGTATTTTAAGTGTTTACAATGAGTTAGATACACAATGGATCAAATTGGAATTTTTAAAAATCAAATGGGCTTATTTCTGGTCTGTAACGATCGTTACAAGACCATATCACTGCCGTTATAGGTGTTTGTAACGTTTCCTGAACAGTGCCTCAGTGTGACGGCTGTTATAGGGAGTCCGTAACGATCGTTACACAGCTTATGTCGTGCATTAAGCCCAAACTTCTAAGGTTTTCATCACATTTTCACTCCAAACAATCTCAAACGCAAATTCCTCTCAACCATTTCACACCAACTCACCTCGAATCTCTCCAAAATCATTCAATCTCACTTCTAAACCATCAAATGCACTTGCATCAAGCTTTCATTTGTCCGAAAACTCTTTGATTCGAGCGGTCTCATCGATTTTATTTCGTGAAACCCTATGTATGAAATCATAATTTCTAGTCTAATTTGATCGAATCAATACTTTCATACCTCTATTCGACAACGAGAATGAGTTCCTTGCCTTGGTTAGAGTGAATGCGACCGATTTCGATTATTTTATGCTATTATCGTTTAGGTGAAAACCGGTGTCGTTCACTTTTGGCTTGGAAAGTTTTGGATAATTTAACATGTTAAATCCACCTCGACGAGTCAATATGAGGGCTAAATGGTCAAGGAGAGATCCAGATTCCTCTTCAAACCCACCAATTCCAGATCAAGTCGAGGATGAGGAGAAACAACTTACCCCTTATCCATTAACTCGTGAGATAGCACGAGTTAATCATTGCCGGCTTAGGAAGCTGGAGAATAGGACAATGCTTCCAACACGATGGTTTGATTTGGATGACTCGAGGAGGATCGGGATGTGTAACGACGCAGAGAGGATGGGCAAGACACTTGGATGGGGTAAATTCTCATAAAGAAATGGAATTCATATTCCAGTCTCACTGTGGAGGTCCTTAACACAATCAACTGTTCATTCAAGGAGTTAGCTCCAGAGGACCCTGAGGAGGAGGCTATCACATTTTAACTAGCAGGTGAGCCTCGCTCTATGAATATGAACGAGTTACCTACAGCTTATGGTTTTAAGCTTGGGGGAGAACGGGACATACCTGGTGACTATAAGAGTGACCAAAACACCTTCTGGAAAAAAACTCACGGGTGAACGGGTGTTTGAACTTAAATATGCTAAAAGTACTCATCTCCGTAACCCAGCTATTCGCACTATGCATTGGTTTATAGTCAATATGATCTTAGGGACGGAGAAGAGTCAGAGTTCAGTTTTAGAAAAGGAGTTATGGATTTTGCATTGTATGCTATATGGTCTTAATGACCAGTCTGCTGAATCTCATGTTTGCACGGGAGCATTTGTAGCACGCAGGCTGATGTATCACGCTATGGCTACAAATGAAGGCATAGTTGTGGGAGGCTTAATTACTCCCTTGGCGCAGTATTTCAAGGTTGATTTGAATGTTATTGAGGCAGATAGGCAAGTAGATCCATTGACATTACCTTGCTAAAGAACTCAGGGATGCTGAAGAAAGAGGGAAAAGATTATTATCTTTGTCAAAAAAAATGTGCGTGAGACTAAGAGACTTCTTCCACTCCCAACACGAGAGCAGAATGTGCGAGATCCCAGGAATTGGGGAGTACCGAGACTTCAGGTTGGAGGGCCTACTCAGCCTAGAGCTGTTTCATCGCCACATCCACCAGCTGCACACCAAGATGTTGAGATGCCTGATGTTCCTGTTCCACCTGCTCATAAGCCTATTGACTATTCACAGTACCAACTGAGTTTTCCGATTGCCTATCCTGAAGGCTACGAGCAATAGCAGTAGTACGAACAGCCTCATTACTACTAGCCACCTCCACCTCAGCACGACGATCTATCATCCAACTCTCATTATGACTAAAGGGCTGCATTATAGAGGTTAGAAGGGAGTCAAAGAGCCATAGTAGAGGAGCAGCGACGCCAGGAAAAGCGTATTGATTTGATGGACGAGCGTTCGCTAGATATGATGGCTACTCTTCAGTGCATGGAACAACGCCAGAGTGCTTTTTCGACTAGTTCCCTCAATGGAACTTAGTTTAGATTTCATATATTTTAGTCCTTGTTTTTCATGTCTATACGTTTTAGGACTTAGTTTAGATTAGTTTGGGGATGTGTGACTATTTATGTATTTCATTGTCAATCCAAGTCCAGTCTGTTGTGTCATTTCCATTCCAAACTCGAGTCAGTTATTTTGCTTAGTCTGTTATTTTCAGCGTTTGAGTTGATGTACGAAACTCATTTCATTTATTATATCACTTTCGTATTATTCTATTTAGTTTTCCTTCTTATAAAAATTAAATAATTCAAGATTATTAATTTTTATTCAAGAAAGTTTCTTAAATTTGGTTAAAATACGAAAATTGATACGAAACTTCAGATTAGTTAATTAAACCTCACTGAAAAATTAGAGGGTAACTATTTAAAACGAAAAAAAAATCATCATTAAAAAAAAGAGTTAAAAACAAAAAAAAATCATTAGAATTAAATTAAAGAATACTCAAATCAATTCACATATCCAATTAATTTCAAGTCACCTTAACTCATTCATAACATCAAAGTTTTAAGGATTTTAGGACACACAATACATTTAAAAAAAATAAAGAAATAAAATACAAAAAACAAAACCAAAAATAGTAAAAATAAAAACCAATAAACCAACTTTAATTCAATCAATGAAGAAGAATTGCTAGTTTTTATTTAAGTTGGTTGCCACAATAGATACCTACTCACCATATATTTTATTCATGCAACAATGAAACTGCATAGATAGTATTTTATTTCTTCTATGCATCTACGCTTCTATATGCGTGCTTTATCCTTCTTGCAGTCACTTTCCTAATTATTTTTTTCATATTGCGAGCGAGGGAGTGTGTTTCATTAATATTTGTGCAATGTGAGTTTTGTTTCGACAGGAATGCCATCGCCATAGCAAAATTCCGATGTTCCATAACAAGGGCGGGAAATTCATGTGAAAAGAGTACGACGTTGGATGGAAGAAGAAGACGAGAACCATGTTGTAGACCCTGCACGTCCACAGCCTCCACCACTTCCGTGTAGTTTCATTGCTCTCAATTCAAAATTACAACAAATAGTAGAGGAACAACGGTACCTTAAGGAGTCACTTGAGCGAATTGAACAGCAGGTTGAGTGGCAGAATTACACAATTGGTGTTATTCAACAATTGGAGTTTCAAGCTGGACTCGTAGATCATATGGTGAGAGCGATTTATAACTGGCATGTGTCCCAAGGACATTTTCCACCCGCGTTCTTGAACTTCACAGGTATATCTCGTCCTTTGCGTTTCACTCCTATTTACAATGAGGACAATATACCGTTCTAATTTGGGAGAGGGATTAGTTAGACTACTTTCTTATTTTCATTTGATTTTACTTTCGATGAGTTTCTGAAATTTAAAAATAAAAAATAAAAAAATCATGTTTTGTTTTTAAATCCATGGCTGGGGTAAAATAAAATGATGATTTATGCCTTGATAATTGTTGCACTAATACATGTGGTTTAAATATCGTTCTAAGAAAGTCATGAATCTTTACAAACACCGTTCTATTAAATTTCTATGATATGACCCTTTCATGTGTAAATAGCGCTTTAATGATGACTCGTACCGTAAAGAGACATTTTTTATTTAAAAAAAACAAAAAAAAGAGTAAAAAACCTTTATGTTCCCCTTTTATGACATCTTTTAACTTGTTCACTAATTATAGGGGGCATGGTGTGAGTTTTTGAAAAAAAAAATTATTTATAAAGCAACCGTCTTCCATGATAACCCTTATGTTATTTTTTGTTATTGTAGAATGTTTTACACCTACTCATTACAAAAAAAAAAAAAACAGAGAGAAATTGCCAAAGCATCTTAAAACAAGCAAAAAGCTTCAAAAGTATCATGTTCCTTTTCTCGATAATCAAAATTACCATCTACGGATAAAAGGAGGACGTGGTATATAATAAGATAAGCTCGAAAGGGTAAAAAAAAGATACATATCCAGTAGGAAATCTAGACCTCCTTAGAGACCTTGGTGGCTTTGGGAACGACCCATGTCAGACGCATTTCTGACCATAAGAAAGTAACGAGGTGGAATAAATGAATTTTGAAATTGAATTTCGAAAATATTTTGTTTTGCTACATCTCGAGAATATCTACTAGATGTGAAGGACCATAAGAGGGGATGATTTGAGGGGTAAGTTATGTGGTGTGAATAGAGATGAATGACGACTTTGTGATGAATGTTCCTTCAACATGTATTTTGTGTTATTAATTTTAGGTATTCTGATTACTTTGATGCTCAAGCTATGAGAGTTTTAAAGTCTTATTAGTTTTTCAAATTCAAGTTGAATCTTTGTTTTGTTTTTAGCTTTACTTAGGGACAAGCAAAGGTTTAGCTTGGGGGAATTTGATGTGTGCGTGTAAACACACATAATTTGTTGACGTAAACTTAGTGTTTTGTTGTGTTTGAGTCCCTTTATATTGTGCTTTTAGTTTAGTTTGCGTCTTTGGAATTGGATGTTGTTGTTCCTTTGTTTTCGTGGCAGATTTGGTTGTATGAAGATGTGAATAAGTTGTTGAGTTGAGTATAAAAGGTCATTTCAAGTGATGATGTGAAGATGAAGCTCTAAGCGTGATCTGGGACGCGATTTAATACTGTTTTTGTTGATCCAAGACGAAGATATAATGCGTTGATCATTTGTGGATACGTTCGTGACAATTTGGTGATGTTTCGATGCTAAATGGATGTGATTCTAAGCTGTAACGAGCAAACCTTTCCATTGTAACGACCTTTACAACGTTTGGATCCGGAGGTCAAAAGCTGTGTAACGACCGTTACACTTAAGTGTCACGGTCGTTACAACCCTGCATCGCGATTTCTGGAGGATCAACCTGTGTAACGACCGTTACAGGGGTCCTGTAACGACCGTTACGTAAGTCAGCATACCACATTTGTTTGTTTTATTTAAAATTTCGGATTTGTTTTCGGATTTTCTATAAATACCCGTGTATTTTATTTATTCCAGAGAGTTTTTAGATATCGTTTTTGCAGAGTTTCGTTCGTTCGTTTGTTCTAAAACCCTAGATTAGAAATCCTCCCTTTCCTTACTTGTCGACGTTGGATCAAGGTGTATGGCATTGGATCTCATTTTTTTAACATCGAATCTCTTCTATACAGCGCTCTATTGTCTTCTTATCCCTATTGGACTTTATTTAGGAGATCAGGATGCACGATTGTGTGATGTGTGTGATGATATGCATGATCATGAGTACTTACTTTGTAGGGAAAGGTTAATGAAATTCTAATATGAAATAGATCACCTAAATTAGTTTCATATATGTTGATTGATGCATGAAATTTAACTTTAATCAATAACATGTTATGGAATCAATTAGTTTGGCCACCTATTGATGCTGTAACCTAGCAATTAATCGCGCTAAATGGTTAAGTTAGTAGTAAATAACTTTTATGATTTAATCTCATTGATATGATATTATGATTGATTGTACGTGAACATGATAGTTTAAGCTTATTGCTACTAATGTTCATGTTTGGTGAATTTTCTTGATTTGAATCAATTTATCTATTTTTTAGCATATACGAGCTCATCGATTTATTAGAAATAAATAGGTTAGTTTAATTATACAAACTCATTGGTAAATAATATTGTAGCGAATGCAGTATTTTATGCCTAAAGGTATTGTAACCAAGCCTTTCTAAATTAATGAAACCATATGATAATCATCCATGATTGTTCCTTAAATGCTAGAACGTAATTAATCAACCTCCTTATATTTTTATCAAACAAAGAACACCTTAATTCACATTCTTTATAAGTTTAGATTGCAATTATTTAATTTAAGCTATTTACTTGGTTTAATTAGTAAGAGAAACAAACAACCCCCCTCCCCCAAAAGTTACTACATTTTATTAAATTGGTAAGGTCTCGTCGTGATCAGTACAAGTCTAATCATTGCATCAACCGTCCATGTGGGTTCGATCATTACTACCACTAATGCAGTTAATTAGAATACAGCTAGATTGTAAATAAGCGTATTATTATTCTAATTTGACCGCCTTGCGACGGGCGTATCAACCACACATAAAGCTAATTCATAAAAACTAAGCACACATAAGTCCCTATGACAGGTCAAATCATTGTTAGAATGTAGGGAGTAACTTCCATTTTAGATAAAGTTAGACTTGATTAGTGTCTTACTCTTATGACTACAAAAATGTTGGACCAAGATCTTTCAAAGAAATCCTGATGTTGACGCCAGTTGGTCATATTCATACAAGTTGCACAATCCATTACATGGTCTATCCTGATTAAGAATCTAGAAAGCAGTATACTAAAAAAAAATGCGAACAAATAAATAAATAAAAACAAACAAACAAATAAATCTAGAAAGGAGAACTTTTTTGTGGATTTAACACTTCAGCACATGCCAATAAATTAAAGCATATATTTAAATAGTTCTAAAATACAAAATCATTAGTACAAAGTTTTTCTGGTATTGTAACAAGTTTTATCTTATATATGTGTGCTTTTTATGAAGATGCAAATGCCACCTCAATCAGCTTGTTGTATACGTATTGAAAAGGACCATAGAATGTAGAACAGGAAAAATAAGATTCTTAACCCTAAAACATCTGCAGAATGGTTCTCTAGTCATGGATTCATGAATCATGAATAACCCAGCTCATATCACTAAATTATTTCTCTAGATTCTCATTTTCCATTGATCTTGTTTTCTCCACACAGATCTACATCTCTAGGGTAAACTAGTAAGCATGGCTTGGAAGGGGGATCGATAACATGGGAGCTACAAATAGCAACTAGTGTTCCCATGCCAGCCCTTACATTCATTCTATGCTACCATAAGAATCGAACATAGAAGGCCAAGCGTTGAAACAGAAACCGGAAACTAGTACATAGGAGGAGTTAACAAATGAATATCAGAAATTTCTCAAGCACATGACCCAACGAGAGCCCATGCATTTTATGCCTCAAGACCCCCAAACCCAGACTAATGGCTCTAGAAAACCCTTCACAAAAATGAAGCAACATCACAATATCAATCACCTGGATCTTAGGAAGAGGAAGTGGCTCTTTCAGTTCATGCATGACTTTAGATTGTGCCTCCACTGCAGCCTGAAATTCAGATATTGAGGAAAGTCAAGAGAAAGAGACTGGGAGCTCGTGGCATGCACACATATTAATTATATGCTTACATTGAACATCACTTTCTGACATTTGCTGACACTGACAGTTAATGATGGATTGAAATCTTGTAGCTGACCCCATAATCCAAGACAGAGCAGAAGAAGTTAATCTTCAGGAGTATGTGAATATATGGTGAGGGTGGATTAATTTCCATGGATGTTTGTTGTATGTTTTATAAAGTACTTGCCTAAGTTTCAATTTTGAAAGTTAGGACAAAAAATTAGCAAAGATATCAATTGAACTTATTCTTTCAGTTGAAAGTTTTTTTATTTAATTCATCAATCACTAATTCTAGATGCCACTAATAAAGACAACTCGACTGAGGCAGAAACAGCAATAAACTGATTAGTCCTTTCCTCTGAGCTGATGCTCTCCTCTTCATATATGTTGCCCAAACTCGTAGATTACCAGAGGGGTAAGTCCTCCATATTCTACAGTTGACTAATGATGCTTCCTAGCATCAACAGCTTTTATGATACCCAACTTTGGGACCACTCCAGCATGTACTTGGTTGAATTATGATTAGTAGTGGTAGTAGTGGTAGTAGTGGTAGTGGTAGTAGTGGTAGTGGTAGTAGTGGTAGTAGTGGTAGTAGTAGTAGTGGTAGTAGTGGTAGTAGTGGTAGTAGTGGTAGTAGTGGTAGTAGTGGTAGTAGTGGTAGTAGTGGTAGTAGTGGTGGTAGTGGTGGTAGTGGTGGTAGTAGTGGTAGTAGTGGTAGTAGTGGTAGTAGTGGTAGTAGTGGTAGTAGTGGTAGTGGTAGTAGTGGTAGTAGTGGTGGTAGTGGTGGTAGTGGTGGTAGTGGTGGTAGTGGTGGTAGTGGTGGTAGTGGTGGTAGTGGTGGTAGTGGTGGTAGTGGTGGTAATAAGCTATGACAAAAGTGAAAGGATCATAATTCATCAAAGCACAAAAAGCACTTGTCTACTCCAAAAGCACTTTCAGGTGGTTTATTCCTAAAACTCTCACTTGCCATTAGGAAGAGGCCTTCAGGCTTCAAGAAGCTTTACAGCTATGAAAGATTGGTATTAGGAGATAATATTCCATCATCATTTTTTTTTTCATGAAACATTCATTCTCAGGAGCATCCTCATCCTTCTTTCTTTTCTAATAATGATCACATAAAGATCTTCATCACAACTCTGTATAGCTTCTAAAGATTATGTTGAGGTTTTACAACATTGAGAAAATGAATGTGAACATTCTTCGTATTGTGGGTCTTTCATCATCCGTCCTAACTTTAGGTAGAGCTGGTCAACAACTATGGTTCAAATCATAGAAGTTTCCAGCTCAAATTAATTTTTGTGAGAACTTCCATACCATTTGGTAAAAAATGGTAGACCCTACAAGGTGGCCGTCTGTTCATAAAGCACGTAGCCTCAAGGAGAACTAGCTAGAAAGTATAATATAAATTAAAATATTTTTAGAAGATTAACAAAATCTAATTTTAACACTTCCTTTATGAATAAAGGATGACAACCTTATAGATTTTTCCAGTGTGCATCACTTAAGAAAACTAGAGAGCGAGAGAATGATTTGCTCCTTCTTTCTATCTATGATCAGAAGACAATGTCATACTACTATATATAGGCTGAGTGCACATCCATTTCCCGCATCAATTCATCATGAACTACTGTTCTTAGTATGACAAAAACATTTAAGTTTCATGTAATTCAGCTCATATTTTCATAGGCTGAAAGCACAAAGGAAGATATATATATATATAAAAAAAAAAAAAAAAACTATTGTTCTCGTCAGAAAAGACAAATTTTGGTGAAGCCTGGACTGGCCGGCTACACAGATCCCTTTTTACGACATTGGTTCCATGGTGAAAGAAATATGACTATATAGTCTATATTGCAGGAACCAATTCTGCAATATAACTTCAAAAATAAAATCCCAATAAAAACCCCAACGAAACAACAAAAGCACCATTCTAAAAACTTAGCATCCAGTACGGAGCTTCCAGAAAGAAATGTTGATAAAGGCGAATCTGGCATAAGAAATACACATGAAGTGCTGGGAGAAGTTCAAAGCGACTGGTTATTAATATTATATCAACGAATCTTACCTGGAATCTCTGGAGCTGCTGAGCTTCTTCATCTGCAATTTGTTGTTCGTATTTTTTCCTTGACTAAATAATCCATGAAAGAAATCAGAATTCATTCATCGGATGCAAGCCTAAATGTTAGGGGCAAGCAAGTTCCATGAAGCAGCAAGTGAGAAACAACTGAAAGCTACAAGAAGAAACATTAAATGCATTGGCATGTACCAATTAACATTTGATATCAAAAATAAGTAGACAGCCTATCAAACAGGAGTTCTCTTGATGAGTACACATAATGCGTCTGTCGTAGTTTATTTGTAGGCTTATCAACCCTAATACAATCAACTCTAATCTGCGTCAATAAATATGTAACTACTCTCAATAATAATTGTTAGGATTAGGGTTCTTTAGTTAGTTGTATCATTTAATTAATAGGCAAATCTATTATAGCCTATAAGTACTTTGTTTTCTCTTCAATAATATTCACTTTTTGCTATTTTCCAATTACATGGTATCAGAGCCACAAAAAATAAACCCTAGTTACCGGGGAAAAAAAAAACACGCACAATCAAAGAAAGTTGGTGCAGGACCTCGAACACGCACCCGAACGTCGATGTCCGTATAGTTTCATACAACGTCCGCATAGACTCGGCCTTCTACCTCGTTGGATGGGAATTCTCGGATCTTGGTATTTCTTGTTTGCTATATATTATTGTGTTGTTTGTGTGTGGTGATGTGGTAGACTCGTTATATCAACAACCACAAGTTTATGTGGTGAACAAGTAATCGTAGTGGTGGTGTTGGTAAACTATTTTGTGCACGTGGCATATTCGAAGTTGCTATAATCGGTGGATAGTTGCGGGGGTTTGCGGTTGTTGTTTTACTATTCATTCGTGATAATGACTTTTGATTCATCGAGTTCTACTATGACGAGTTCTTCAACTATAAATGTTGTGGTATCTTTTAGTGTTTCTTCTATCTCAAGCCCCTTGCTTGAAATGACCAGTTTGATGAAGTTGGATGGAACAAATTAACCTAATTGGCTGATGGCATTGTCTACATTCATCTTTGCTAATCGTCAGTCCAAGTGGATTGACGAATAACCTGCTTCTGATGCAACTACTCTTGATGAATGGAAAGTAACCGATGCTGCTTTGCACGTTTTGCTATGGGGTAGAATGACAGAGTTTGTTCGACATCTATTCATGACGTGTCCTACAGCTCGAGAGGTGTGGACAAAGTGTGCAATTTTATTCTAGAAAAACTAATATCAGTAGGGTCTGCAATACCTGGAGGTATTGTTTGAGGCTAAAATCAGTTATGCTGGATTGGCTGAGTATTATGTTTGTTTCTCCTCTTTGTATCAATGGATGTGCTCTTATTTTTCTCCTGCTACAAAAGTTGAAGAAATACAGAAACGAAAAGCTAATATAATTGTGGTCCTCTTTCTTCATGGACTTGGTTTAGATCATTGTGCTCTTTGACAACAGATTATTTCTTTGGATATTTTGCCTTCTTTAAAAAAAAAAAGTATTCTCCCGAGCTGCTTGTAACACTCCTACTTCAAAACTTTCTGTTCTTTTCGATTGCAGGTGGGGCTTGATGTGTTATGGGTCACAGGTCGACCTCAAGAAATCATGGTTTTCTCGATGATAATCTTGTGTCATGGAAGAGCAAGAAGCAACCATTTGTTTCTCATTCCAGTGCAGAGGCTGTATCATGCTATGACGGATTGTACGAGATCCAATGGGTTTGCATGTTGCGGTTCAAGATAGGTTTGCCAGTGTCTGGGTCTTCTATTCTTCGTTGTGATAATCAATCAGCTAATCACATTGCCAACAATCCGGTGTTCCATGAGAGGAAGATATATGTAAAGGTGGATGGTCACTTTGTTCAAGAAAAGATGAAAGGTGGCAATATCAAGTTGATACACACGTTCAGAGGAGAAGTCGATAGATATCTTTAGAAAGCGTCTTCGACGTAGACGTATTTCATACATTTATTACAACTTGGGTCTCTTCGATATGTATGCCCCAACTACCCAACTTAAGAGGGAGTGTTAGAATTTGGGCTATTTAGTTAGTTGCACTATTTAATTAACAAGCACATCTATTGTAACCTATAAATACTTAGTTATCTCTTTAATAATATTAACATTTTGCTCCATACGAACTACAACAATAATTATTCGCTTCATTCTTTCATGGTATCACAATCGCCAACCAAAGAAAACCCTAGTTTCAACACAAAAAACCTAATTTCAACCCTAATTTCTCTCCACCGAGTCGTCTTCATCCTCTCATCGTTTGTAGAAAGAAAAAAAACTCATCCTATTGCCATTCCATCATAAATCGGTTTGATTCAGGACATCAACACGTCGCCGCAAAAGAAGGTTTGCACGACATCCGTATAGCACTTGTACGTTCGTTCTAAAAAATGGTTCGACAAATCGTTGGAAATCGTCTGAACCGTTTTGGTTTTGATCGGAACCCATTCCGATTCCCATTATGAATCACCGATTCACATGAATCAACCGAACCGTCTGACTCGGTCGATTCCAATGGTAACTGACGATTCCTTCCTCAATCGGTCCGATTCTCCTGAATCGAACCATTTGAAAAAGGTTGCTCTCCATTTCTCCGTGTCTCTCTTCTCTACATCCCTAAGATCTAATTTTTGTTGCGTAATCTCCGGCAAAGCGAGGCTGTGTGCTGCTCCGGCGGACGAGGCTGGTGCTGCTCCCTGCTGTGAATCTCGGCGAGGCGAGGTGGGAATTGTTATTCTTTTTTTTTTTTTTTTTTTTTTTTTTTTTTTTTTTTTTTTTTTTTTTTTTTGAGAAGATGGGTTTGTACTTTGCAGAAATTGAGATATGGGTTTGGGTTGGTTGCTGATGAGGTTGTTGTGGGCTATTGCTGACTAATTTTTTTATTTTTATTTTTATGAAGATTGGACTTTGGAGAAATTGAGATAAAGGTTTGGGTGGTTGTTGATGAGGTTGCTATGGGCTGCTGCTGCTGACTTGTTTGTTTAATTTTTTAGTTATTTATTTATTTTTATTTTTTTTTGAAGATGATGGGTTTGGGCTAGGGTTTGTTATTGATAACGGATTTTTAGTGGTTTTTTTTTCTTAATTTGGATTGTTATAAATTTGTTAGTTATCATCAGACTCGTATTGTCTTTTTTTTTTTTTTTTTGCCGGGTATTATTATTTGTTATGGGTTGATGATAATTGGCTTTTTACCTTTCTTATCACTGATTTTGTTCTTCTTCTTTTTTTTCCCTCCAAATGAGACATGAGAAGACATGAGGAGGATGAAGACGAGGACGATAGAGACATGAGAAGGGCCATGAAAGTCAATAGAGAGCAACAACTTCAGGACGAAGAAAGGAGGATGTATTCGGATCCTGGGCAAGCATCACTTAGTGGTCGTTCTGCTAGTGTTCGTGAGACTGATTGTGCACCAATATTTGATAAACTTAAGATTTTAAATTGATGTGTTCGTGTTTTAATTTACTATTAAATGCATACATATGTATTTATGTATGTGCAGTTGTGCATGTAAATCAAAAGGAAGAGGAGAGTTCTAAGGGCCAGCTTCATTCGCCGATCCTGACATATTTAGAAAGAGAGGAAGTGTGCAAACAAAGATTGATAAATTAGGGAAAACGATCAAAGAGACGAAGAAGAAGATCGCACGAGCTGTAGCGAAATTATTTTATTTCAGTCATATCCCTTTTAATGCAGCACAGAGTCTTTACTATAGGACTACGGTCGACACCATAGCGGAGGCTGGTTCGGGAATACCTCTCCTGACGGCTCGGGATATCGATGGTAGCCTGTTGGATGAGCAAGTGGATGAGTATTGGTCTTATCTCTGCACTTTCTATAATTATTGGGATGAGTTTGAAGTAACAATGATGTGCGATGGGTGGACGACACAGAATAGAAAGCACATCATCAATTTTTTAGTTTATTGTGCACAAGGGACCGTGTTCTTGAGATCCATCGATGCTACCAATGAGTACCAGACTGTTGCTTATATATGTGCACAAATTGAAAGTGTCATCGATGAGATCAGGGAACATCGAGTTGTTCAGGTAAGCTTTAATGTTTCAAGCTTTATTGATGAAAATTCCTAGCATTACACTTTAATTTTTCAAATTTTTAATGATCGCATTCTTTTGTCATAGGTCGTCACGGATAATGGAGCAAACTTTAAAGTAGCAGGACATTTGTTGATGTCTAAGAGAGATAAGATCTTTTGGAGTCCTTGTGCAGCTCATAGCATCGATTTGATATTAGAAGATATTGCAAAGGAGGATCATGTGGCTAAAATCATACAACAAACCCAAACTTTGACCAGATTTTACTGTAATCACGGGGCTATTCTCAGCATAATGAGAGTACAGACCGGAGGGAGGGAGCTCTTGAGACCAGGGTGTGACTCGTTTTGCAACAAATTTTACATCAATGTAGTCTGTTCTTAAGCAGAAGGACGCATTAAGAAGGATGGTGACATACATCGCTTGGAGTGAGGCTTTATATAGGTAATTATTAATTAGATAGGAAGCAGTCACATTCTTTATCTCAATGTTCTATATCGTTAATTATCGATTATATATGTATTACAGGCTACAATCCAGAGATAGAAGCACGGCATGACTATCGAACAATTATTGCTGGATGATAGTTATTGGGACAAGTTGAGACAATATACAGCACTTTTCGAGCCTCTTGTGAAGGTTCTTCGTATGGTGGATTCCGATGACAAGCCACAAATGGGGTACATATATGAAGCAATGGATAGAGCAAAGGAGACCATTAAAAACAACTTGAAAAAGGGTTACAGTAAATACGCCAACATATCAATCAAAGGTGGACGAATACGTTGCATCATGACTTGCATGCCGATGGTAAAGAAATTACATATTACCTCCAATTCTATCAATTTTATAGATATAACAATTTTTTTCCTTTGTGCACATAGGATATTACCTGAATCCTCGACATATGTATGCACAAAGCGCAACTAGAGATGCTGAAGTGAAACGGGGATTGAGAAATGTGATTGAAAGAATGGTGGATTGAAAAACAAGTAAGAATTAGAACCAATAGACTTGTACGAGTTATAATTAGTAATTGCTATTTAATTATGATTTTAAACTTATTAAATAAACTTTGTTGAGATTAGGCGGAGCTCTACAGGACTTGCTCTAGAAGTTTTGGATATCGTGAAGTAATAGAGGCTGTAATGAAGCTAACTCCTGGTATGTAATCCAATTTTGGTATTTTTAGATCTTGTTGTTGATTGACAATGGTTAATGGATGTCTACTCATTTCCATCATATTTAATTGTGACTGAGTGGTGGTCTATGTATAGAACAGACGTAGCTCTCGATCTTGCCCCTGTTGTTGTTAGTATCCTGAGTCAAACGATTTCATCTTCGAGATGTGAGAGGAATTGGAGTACATTTTCTCTTATCCATATGAAACCGAGAAACAGATTAACCATGGTAAAATTAGAAAAACTGGTATTTGTTTCTTATAACGAGACTAAGTTCGAAACTCAAAGAGGGCGACCGAATCCACCAGCAACGTGATCGATCTTGATGTCCTATTCGATGTTGAGGATCCATTAGTAGAGTGGACCAGAGAAATTGAGGAACCTGCACTTGATACAGCTGATGGCCAACCAAATCCAGATGTGCAAATACGCAAACTACGATCTTGACCGTCGAGATGCTAATCTCCGCACGAGGGATGATCATGATGATATAGGAGGATATGGTGGATATGGTGGATACAGAGGTGGATACAGAGGTGGATATAGAGGCGGATATGGTTACGACGCTACGAGATCAAGCTATGAAGTTGCTCCCCATTCTTCATTTTTATGATATTTCATGTATGTATGCATTTCTATGTAATGAACTACATATATGATAATTTCTTCAAGTTATCAATCCTATGCATTAGGATTCCATTTATTAAAAAAAAATCAAATAATTGAACCGAACCGAGTCGGACTGAATCGGACCGGTTCAGTGGTGAATCGGTGAAATGACTCGTTTTTCAGAAAAACGATTCCAATTCAATTCCCAATTTGGTGAACCTTGTTTTGAAATGCTTTTTGAATGTTTTTCATTCACTGTTCAATAGTGGAATGTATGTGCTGATGTTGAGAGTGATTTGGAGCACGACAATCATAAAAAATCGTAGATTGCATTTTGCATTGAGGAAGTTAGAATGAAATGGAGGGGCTAATGAAAAAATATATCGACATCCAGTTTCCCTCCCTCCCTCCAATATTTTTTGTCTTAGGTAACGATCAAAATAATAAGTAGGACGTAACACATGGTGCAGCATGACAAAATATGTGTTTGAAACTGTCAGATTAATGGAATCATTTCATATTAAAAGGCGCTCAAGCATGTTCATACCCATGGAATGCATATGCCTCAAAGTAGTCTCACCATCTCCAATTTATCAAGGAATTCTGTCTCTTCTTCGTCCAGTGCTTTCGGGGGCCCTGGAATAAGCAATATCTTAGAGTTTGTTATTGAAGATGTAGAAACTAAGTCTCAACTTAATACAAAGGTACTTCCACCAGATCACATAATACCACACTTCAAACATGATACCACACTCCGAATATCAATTATCGAACAGAGTAAATGGCCAAGTAACAGAAAAGAAAAAAGAAAAAAGATAGAGGAGTTCAATCTACATGGCCTGAATATCAAGTTCAGCTAAACAAAGGAGACAACAGAATACCTAAATGTGGGAGAAAGATTGCAGAGAACAGACAGTTGCAACCTTGGACTTTCATTGTCCCACTCACGGTTTCCACAATCTAAGGACAAGGCAGTTTAAAAGGCGTCTTAAGCGGGAAGTGGTTGTGAATCTCTTAAATGGCCCTTGACAACATAATACCAATTATTACCGCTCAGCCACACTATTTAAGACTTGGCCACTTCACACCACTTCAGAAAACATCGGTAAAAATAATACTCCTAATATGGTATACTGTAACCAATGCTTTGCTGTTACACTATGAGGATGTAAACTAGCCCACTTAATTGTTTCTTCTAACAGAGGGAAGAAAAGTCAAATAGATCAAGACTCAAAAGATGACAGAAGACACTCACTGTGTTTAAACCGCTCATTGAATTCTGCATCTTTCTTGTCCTTGTTCTCCTTCAAAATCTGAGTAAAACAAAATGAAAAAGGAGAACATCAATCTGAAGTTGATATTGAGTGGATGGAGTAGGACAAGAGGCCACATATGAAACATTACGAGTATAAAAAGATGAGAAGAATTAAATCTCAGGGGTCAAATATTATAAAAAATTACAATGAAATGGGAAAATATAGTTTTTTAACAGCTAAATGCATGAATAAATTGCATATCATCAAGTCTTGCTCCATACAGGATAAACTTTCTATTATCTTGTGCAGAAAGTTTCTTATTTAAGCCTCATCCTACAACAAATTTGTTTTCCAAGTAGGTAAGTTTCACAAAACAAAACCCTCCTCAGGTTTACCCAAAAACACATAAACCCTCTTGGTTTAAAAATGAGCATATGTTTCGAAAATAAGGACGTGTCAGCACCATGTGACCCCAGTGTACATGGCAATCACTTATTCTATGAAAGCAACCTTCGGTAGCTTCTTTTATTTTCATTTTTATTTTTATTTTTATTTTTATAATTATTGTTTTTTTTATTTTTTATTTTTTATTTTATTTCATTTTTTATCCTAAGCTTTGGTATCACATAATTGAAATAGCATTTTATGCAAAACCAAATCTTGCCCAGTAGTAATGAAATCACGAAAGTCCTGGTAAAATGAAACTCCATCCTTCACTCAAATGTCAAGAACCAATTCAAAGCTTTCAAGCAAGACAATCAAAATAACACAGAGCACCAAATTTTCAATGAAATCAGAATGAGAAACGAAAATATTCCGAAGAAAGTGGAATATGCTCAAACAATTAGAAAACTCTTACACTCTAAAAGAAAAACCAAAACATAGATATTTCAGACTCAATGAAACTAACTTCAATTAAATAAACTAGGTTGAATAAAGCTGCTCAGCATGTAAAATGAGGAGGTATTAGGAATTCAGGAAACTGCCCATGTCCATGAAAACTGTCGTATACTAACAAATAGGATTCAGGTTAACAGGAGGAAATCAAAGGTCTTCATTGAATGAGGATGAAAATCGCAGTCTGGAGATATCCTAAGAAGATGATTGACCTAAGGGAAATTTCAATTTGTAAAGAGGAATTTAATCTTCATTGTCCTATTTTAACATACTGAACGAGCCAGAAGAGGAAACTTCATGGAATTCCCTACTTAGCACTTACTAAGTACAACTATCAAAAACAGCTCTTTTTCCCACCCCTCCCACAAGGTAAGACTTCTAAATCATGAAGTATGAAATTTGGTGTTATTAAAAGGGTGGATATAGAACTCCAAAGCAAAAATAACAACATAGAACATACTCTGCAAGGGTCAAATCTCATCAATATCATTCCTTGATTCTACACTTTGAGATTTTGGGGCTGGTCTTCAAAATTCTTTTGTTTGCTGTCCTGATGTCTCTGTCTTCCTTTCTAGTTTTAATGTCCATCTCAATCATAATAATTTTTTAAACTGATTCTTGGTTAATTTTGCCAGATATACTCATATACAGCTCAGTTAAGTATGCATTTGCTATATCACTGCATAAGCAAATCTTACTGGTCCACAAAATAAGCCCCCCCCCCCCCCAACATTACAGAGAAAAAGTATCGTACCTCTTGTCGCTCAATGAATAATATCCTTGCATATCTAACAGGATAGGAAATAACCCTCTAATAGACTCCCAAATCCCTCCCGAATAACTCAATTCTCTATCTCAGAATAATATTAGCTATTTTTACCTATCTTACAATATAAGAACTGTAATAAGACTACACTCCCTTCATTAACTAAAATTGTTACTATGACTCCATATTCTTACTATTCAGCAAACCTTTTAAGGAGCTTTGTATCATGCTGCAAGATACACAAAAATTCAAATTTTCAGTTCATGACGAGCTACATAACGTAAACAAAAAAACCAAAAAGAATAAAAAAGGCTTTTATCCCATTCCCATTAGATGAGAGAGGCAACATAGATATGAGGGCGGCATTTTCCCCTATCTTGTGCAATGTCCTTGGTCGGCTACTGAATTGATCACGCTGCCTCTTCTGCTGCAAACCACCTATCTTTCTATTTCAAGATCATGATCTTCCTACTATGACCCCAAGCTGGGATGACGTCAGTACAAAGCACTAAAAAAGCTCATAGTAGAATCAAGAGAAAATGGCCCATAGAAAAAAAAATCTAAAAAAGCTGGTATAATTTTCGATTTTTAAAATTGCAAATATAACAACAACAATAAAACAAACTGAGGAAGCCTTTCTAAAAAAGCTCAGAACCTCGAAGAGGGGCCGGTCCCTTTGCGCGGTTCCATCCTCGACTCTTTCGCCCCTCGTTCGCTTCGCTTTGTCCAGCTGCAGTCCGAGACAACAATTCGATGTTACTATCAATTCATGTGCAAAAAACAAGTCCGAATTCGTGTCTGCAAAGCCTCCACTCGACGCGGAAGCCTATGGGGTAGGGATCCGAAAAGAGGAGAGATGTTTGGGAGAGATGACTGACTTGTTCCTCTGAGACGAAATTCATGAGTCTGATCGGAGGTACTGAGTTTTCCGCCATTGTTCCAGAACACGCCCTCGAGACTCTTCTTCTTCGATTGCGGTTTTGTCAGTCGGGAACCTTTGAATACAGCGATTTCAAGTTTGAAGTGTTCAGTTTTGCTGCTCTGTGTACTCCGTCCGTATTGAAACGTTTTCGTACTTGTGGCTCTCAAAATAAATGGAAGGTTCTTTAATTTGAATATTTTTTTATATAAAATTATAAAAATATTTTTATTTTATATAATGTCAATCAATTTTATTAGTATTTTTTTCTCTGTTTTTTTAGTCACATGTTCATAAGGATAAAAATATCATTGCCTGCTAAATCAACACATATATATGTTTTCGTATCGGATCAAATTATTTCGATTAAATTAGAACGACGGGAGTATAAACCTTAGGTTGTTACTCTTTCTGTACACCCACAACGTCACCATATGATTCGCATAAGTTTTTATTTCTAAAAGTTAACTTTTGTTTTATCAAATCTATTTTATAAAATATGAAATGTTAAGAATGAGGTTTTTTGTTGGTAAAGGAGCAAGATCACTTGCTGTTTTTTCTTTTCTTTTCTTTTTTTCTTGTTGTACCAATGCTATCCGAGTGTTGTGTGTGCTTTTTGTATTTTGTTTTGTTTTTTTCTTTTGCTTTTTGTTTTTTTTTTTTTTTTTTTTTCAAGTGGAGTGGAGAAGCACTTTAGTGTACAGCATTTTGTGCAAACAATAATTATGGACCGACGATTATGAAACATCGATCTTCGATGATGATCACATGGATATGATCACGTGGTCGTCTGACGATGATCAAAACCAAAAGAAAGAACAATAACAAGTATATTCTATGTGAAATATGAAGTTGAGGATCTATGTCTTCGATTCTCTATATTTATAGAGAACTTTAGTTAAGAAAATAACCTTGGAAAATATCTTACATAGAAAAATAAAGATATCTCATGTAAATATCTTTATTTTCATGATTATTCCCTTAAATCTTCTCTTTTATAAATTATCTTATATCTTTAGATAATAATTAAAAAAAATTATGATCTTTATTTTTATGGCCATCAATAAGCCCACGGGCTTTTTGTCCGAGCTGCTTAAGCTCGTATGTCTTCTTCGAGTTGCTGAAATCCAAACTTGAAAGTCTTGCTTCTTTTTCCGTCATTGACTGAGCTGCCATAAGTTGTCCATCCGATCTGATTCCCTTACCCGCTATCTCTAGGTTGAGTTCTACTAACTCAGCTGGCTGAATGATGTGACTCGATTATCTTTCTAGGGGTTCTGAACTGAAATTTTCTAAGATCCACTGAAGCAATCGTGTTTTTGTTAGAATCTGGACAAACGGTCGGACTTCTTCCTGGGAAGGTGCACTGAATAGCCGTATGATGGCCTATATGCTAGCGTCATTACTACATATTGATGAGGTTGTTTGTGTGCTCGAGGTCTGCCATATGGAGTGATATGTAGCCTTGGTTGAGTTACGATCGGACGTCCGCGCATTGACCTAGGTTTCATGGAACAGATTAAGATAAAAGGGAAGCTCATAGTAATAGAACTCATGGCGAATCAGATAGTATTGTAACCCTCATGACAAGAGCTGAAGGTTACAAGACGGGATCAATGCATTGGTGACACAATTTTTAAGTTTCACGGTTCCATTTCCATATTGGTTCAGGGCCCATTTGTCTGGGAAAATTAATCGTGGGAACTTTTCTTCATCGTTGTTCGATTGGGCAAACTAGTGTTATTTGGAAGGATTTACCATATATTGAAAAATATATATTACATGTTCTTGCTCCAGATTTCCAACTTAATCCTTGACTCTCGAGCTCTTATGACTGAAACTCTGACTTCTCGATATGGTTGGACCGTTATGCTTTGGACTCGAGTGGTTGTTTCCACCGCGATTATTATCGACCTCACTCATAATCTTTCGTGCCATCGAATTTGAGGGGCTGACGGTGGACGTCAAACTGGTTACATAGAAAAAAGTTAATTATGATGTAGTTCTCAGGGTACAATGATATACTCTAGAAGGGGGTATTGAATAGACTATTTAAAATTTTCTTCTATAAATAGTGTGCAATCAAGCTTTGATGATATGGAGACTATTATACTATAGACTAGCGGAAGTGAACTGTAGAATAGATTTAAGTCTTTGATGAATGTCTTTTTGTCTAAAAAGTATTTTCTAACAATTCTAAATATGAAATAAATAGTAAAGAACACAATGATTTATATTGATTTAAGCGATGTTGTCAAATGACCAATGAGGCTTAGTCGAGTCTTCACTTGATGATCAGTGTAGTCAAAACTAAGAGGTAGTTCACTATCAGATTTGATAGAAATGTGCAATCTCTTCAGTTGTATAGAAATTGATGAAAAAAACTTAGAAGTATTAGCCATGATGTTAGTGTGTTTTACCTGGAAATTAGTTAGGTATCAGCAGTGTGGGTCAGATGTTGGAGAGCAGACAGCTACAGATGGAGAGTATTTGAGCCACCAGATGCAGACTACTACAAAGAATTTCAGCAAGACAGTTAAGACATGTATGGACAACAAAAGACCTACAAATGCTTCATGATCTGGGATTAATCTTGTAAACAATGGCCAACACAGCAATGCATAAAGGATTGCATCAGATCTGGGTGCAGACAAGGTTACAGCAATGACTGCGTGCAGACGAGGTCTCAACGGTACTGAGTGCAGACTGAGTTAAAATAAACTGAAGTGTAACAGAGATGGTTGTTAAGGTTGGGACAAAAGTCTGAGAATTGATCACATCGAAGATTTGAGGAATGCAGTGACAGTACGAGGATCAGAAAAAGATGAGCTGTCAACATCAGTGAGAGAGTCACATGTGACAAGCTGTCACCATCAGGTCAAGTACAGTCACGGGTTCATTCCTTTAGCCTATAAAAGGGGATTAAAGAGCTCAAGGAACAGTGCTGTTGAACGAAGAATTGAACGTACAAAGTGTGCAAAATCAATCTGAATTCAAACTG
>JAOVYX010022769.1:0-14233 GCA_035668315.1 Drosera spatulata
TTCCATTTTGCGATTCTTCATCTTTTTACTTCAATTTTCCATGCCAATCTGCCATAAAACCATAACATACAGTAGTACCAACATTCCAAGGCTAAAAGACACTTAAAATACAATTTAGGCAATTTAAAGGGAATAAAAAGAAACGTTTAGAATAACGAAATGATGTGTGATTTCATACACATCAAACTACTATTCGAAAAAAAGATAATAGAAACTGATGACTATAAAAATAATAATCATAGCTATCTTTCAATTATTATAATAAAGACATAAGATAGTAAACAAATAAGAAGATAAAGCCGTAGTTCCACCTAGTGTTCTTCGAGTCCGAAATCGGATTGGGAGCGTCGAGCAAGAGCAGGTATCTCCTGGGATTTTGTCTTTGTTGGAAAACTTCAAGAAGGATATACAGAAGTCAATGGAAGAGATCATCAGAAAGGTAATAATCTCCAACCCATCTTCTTACGACTTACAACTCGGGCTTGGGAAGGAAGAACGTCCCAAGGACGGACCAACTACAAATAAGGTTCATTTAAAATAGCTTCCTTAGGACAACCCGGAAGACTTGTCATACAAACTTAATCGAGGCTCAAAGTTCGACCTCAGAAAGTGTTAAACCTTCAAAGCACATTGAAGGGACTGTCTCCCAACTAGAGGAAGTGATCTTAGTTGAAGACCCTTCCATCGACACAATGGAATCAACTCCAGCTCATGAAGAGTCTGTTGTGTCTGATGCAATACATGAGGCTTTGGGACCAATGACAATGCAAGAACTCAAACAACATCTCTTCAGTGACACTCTTGTCTCCTAGGGTGCTCAATTTCATCTAGAAGTAACCAAGCATGACATCTCTCCCCTTTATATTACACATGCTTCAAGTTTTGGCATCCAAACTCCTACTGCAGATCCACCTTCAGTAAACTTTGCTGATTTCTTATTGTACTGCTCCATAGCTGATCTGCAAATGACTCCCAGAGCAGCATCTTGAAGTCTTAGAGAAGCCGTCGAAGTAGAAAAACAATCAGTTTCTCCAAAGCAGCCTAGAAACATTATCACTTTATAAGAAAAACTCGAGGAAACTGATGTCATTGTCCAAGGCTCACTCCTATAAGGAAACTGATGTCATTGTCATGAGAACTTCCATGATATACTATAAGGCTCACTCCTATTGCAAAAGAGGTAGAACTTGAGAAGCACGAAAACTACAAGATATTTACTGATGTCCATGAAGGCATTGGACAAGTTTGGTAGTAGGCTTCTTCAAGAAATAAGTTGAAGCAAAAGTGCGAATGTAAGGAATACATTCGCTATCAATAGGCTTCGTACCTCTCAAACTGCTCAAGTTAGGCTTCTTCAACGATCCCTTCAAGACACAAAGCCAACTGGAGAAACAGATTGTCATTAGTGATAAATACAAAAGCTCCTAAAGAATAGAGTTCAACTTGAAATCAACAAAGCAAATGCAGCACAAACTGTCACGATTATAGAACTAAAGGCTCTTTGTGAAGCAATCGAGGGCCTTACAGCAGAATCATAATAACCCCAAAATTTAAGAACATTAATTATTTTAAACATTTTGTATTGAGACGAACGTAAAATAATAATGCACAACTTAAAATACAATCACATGTTAAGATTAAAAATTTAGTTTTTCAAAATCATATTCTAAATAAAAATATAAATTTATAGTAAAACTCTAAAAATTTTGATATATTTATTTTAATAATTGATAAAAATATTTTAACAACCACAAGTGAAAATAAACTGGGCAATCCCAATTATAACAAAAATCTCTACAATGATATTAATTCGTCCAACCACTGGAGGACACTTGGACTAACTCTATTCCTATCCTTTCCTCTCCATGAAACCCGACCCCTTGCCCTCTCCCGAGCCAACTACCGCCGCCATCTCTCCCCGCTACCCTTCTCCCCTCCCCAGCCCCAACGCCGCACGCCACCGCCTGCCAGCCTCGCTGCCGCCCAGCCGTCCCTGATCCCCACTCTCCCTCCTTCCCTCTCCCTTCCTCGCCCCAGCCAGCCTCCGCCACCAAGTCCTCGCCGGCCAGCCACCATCGAACCCCACAGCTGCCGCCGCCTCTCCACGCCACCAGCTATCTCCACGCGCCGTCGATGACCAACAGCAGCCGCCGTCACCACTCCTCTCACCCGAGTTCTCCATTGAGGTAACCCATCCCCGTCCCGATTTCCCTTTGCTTTTGATTTTATTGGAATTGCTTGATGAAATTGGGAGGTTGATGATTTTGATGATGCGTTTGGGAGGTTGGCGGGAGTTTGGTTGATATCATTGATGGGTTAGAGAGCTCAAGGAAAAACCTTTGGGTCCTGGATTGTTATACGAAATTTCGGTGTTTGCTTCTTGTATTACGGGGTGATTATTCGGGATGATGCGAAGTCAAGAATTATGGACATTAGTGTGATAAATTAACTTAATGTGACTATAAATTAGGGGGTAATGTAATTAATGGAGACGAATCGATCCTAGCATAGTAGTATTCGCGGTTAAGGTTTCTAAATATTCGTTTAGAACTTAACAATTTAAATCGTTGTATAAGAAATTAACAAACATTTACATACAAGAGTGATAGAAACCAATTGAAATATACATAAGATCGGAATAATGAAGTCGAGCCTACTGGGAGGGTCAAATCTCACATGGAGACGAGCTCATCGGGATCGAGACGCGCAGGATATTGCGGAGGAAGGAGAAAGGTTGGTTTTCTCCTTTTCGTGTGTGGTCGCATTGGATAGGGGAACTATATTGTGGTCGCGTTGGATAAGGGGAGGAAATCCCTTGACATTTTGTGTGGTCGCATTGGATAAGGGGAGGAAAATCCCGTACTATATTGAGTGGTCGCATTAGATAAGGGGAGCAAAATCCCCTACTATATTGTGTGGTCGTATTGGGTAAGGGGAGGAAATCCCCTACCGTTTTGTATGGTTATAGTTTGGAGATGGAAGACACCTATACTGTAGCACGTGCAACGACATCATCAAACACCATTAGTAGGACATGAAGGGATAGATCACTGTCGGAACGTGAATTGTTAGGAATGTGCAATTCCTCCACTGTATAGAAATTGATGAACAAAATTTTAGAGTTGGACATGCTTGTGGTTAGTTGCTTAGGTTGAAAACTAGGATAGCGAGTTGCAGTCTAAGGAAGCATGCAGTAGAGCAGAAGACCACAGTTGGAAGGCCAATGTGGACCACCTGGATGCAGACTACTACAAAAGATTCTGGATAAACAAATGGGACAAACATGGACAGAAAAAGACCACAAATGCTTCAAGATCAAGGATCGAAGTCTCAGGATCGAAGCCATATCACAATACAGTAGACTGGGTACAACAGGGATGATTGGTGAATGGACATGGATATGAGTAACGTTCATATTGAACATTTGAGATTCGAAAATCTATATAAATTTGATAGTTGTTGTGAGGAGGCCTGCCAACATCACTGAGGATTTGCATAGGGGACAAACATATAGCTGACAATGTGAGAACAACACAGTCACGGGTCCTAATTCCCTGAGCTTATAAAAGGGGATTGATCGAGCTCAGAGAAGATTGACGACGATTGTGTATTTCATTTGCAAGCAAGAAAAATCTCTCCAAGTGTTGAGCAATCGTTCTCAAGAGTTGTGAAGAATGATCTGAGGAAAGGAGTGCACTAGTCTACATCAAGAACAATATCTGTAGTAGAGCTTTTGAAGAAGATCTGTGCAACGATCTAGGTTCTAGCATTAGTAAGTTCTGTACTTGTAAGGGGTTGTCGTGTAAGCCAAAAACAAGAAGTTAGTGAACTCACCTCGTAACCTGACCACATCGGTTACCAAGGGAAGACTAGACTAAGTCTTCGTTGATCAATTGACAGCGATTGTCTAAACCAGTATAAAAATCTTGTGTCCTTTTTTGCTTTTAGTTTTATACTTAGAACTGTTAGAAAACAATCCAGGTCTCACAAAAGATAACCTGGATATATTATTGTCTCTACTACAGACTCATTCCGTAAGTCTGTAAAAAGTTAAGTGCATACTTGCCAAGATCAGGTTGCACTAAACTTGAAAATTTTTGAATAGTCTATTCACCCCCCTTCTAGGCTATTCATTGTAAACTATGTAATTTACAAGTGGGATCAGAGAAGTAATATTCCTCACTTATGTCAAATTCCTTCTTAGTCATCAGAGAGACTTGTTCATCGTCTGATAAAATAGTTGAGAAAAATAATTCTTACCAAATTATGATCAAACAAACCTTATCTGCCCCATTTTCGAGCCGTTTGGCGAAGGATAAGAAGGCTGATGTAGAAAAAGATATTTTTGAACTCTTCAAGAAAGTAGAGATAAATATATCTTTATTGGATGCAATAAAGCAAATTTCTTGATATGCTAAATTTTTGAAAGAGCTTTGTCCCAATAAAAGGCGCCTTAAGGGTCATGAACGTGTGATGGTTTGGACATTGTTCTCCATAAAGAACCCTATTTTGGACGTTGTGAATTGTGAGTCAAGTATAGTTTGGGGGAGTAGGGGATGTGTTATGTCAAGTGTATGGCTTGGTTACATATTGTATGGTACAAAAGGGTTGTAAAGTGTGTAAGGTTTGGTATGTATTTATTCTTAAAAAAAAATTAAAAAATACCATGTCTCTTATCTTGGTATTCAAAAATACCATCTATTATATAGATACAAGGGGAGGCTTGGTATTCAAAAAAAAAAGAAAAAAGAAAAAAGAAAAAAGAATCCTAAAAAAATAGAAGTAAAAAAAAATAAATACATGACCCTAAAGATAGGTGAATTCTTTTATGAGTCATGTTTGATATATTTGTGATGTTTAATATCAAAGCACAATGCTTTGAAGGGGGATGAGAAGTGTTTTGTGTTCATTACTTGACTCAATTCATATATTTTTACACTTCTTTACACCCTAGCTCCACATGACTAAATAGTCGATCTCTTGTTACCTACCTTATTTATTTACCTTATTTTGGATCGAGATGCATATATGGTTTGGGTAAGAAGGTGGTTAGTATGCAAATGTTTGTAACTGGTTGTATTATTTGAGTTGAACTCTTATTCTTGTATGATTAATGAGTGTTGATATGATCCTCACGATCATTGGAATGGTGAGTGGTGTCTTATTAGGAGAACACTTAGAGATATGAGGAAGATTTTATGCAATGTGGCAAAAGGGGAAGATGAAATCTCTTGCAGAAATTGTGTGTTATGATACTTGTTTATTTTATTGGTTTAAGTTGCTCATTTTGCATTGTTCTTGTTCTTTCTTGTGCGTTTTCTTTTTCTTAGGGACAAGCAAATGTTTGGTTTGGGGGAGTTTGGTGTGTGTGAAAACACACACTATTTTACGTTCTTAAACCTACGATTTGTTTTAGTTTTTATTGTCTTTTTGTTCACATTAGTTTAGTTTTACTTTTAGAACCTGGCACTGTTGAGATTTTTGTTTTCATTGCAGAATAACAATAGACGCTTGGAAGATGTTTTAGGAGCTCTGGAATAATGCATAGCATAGCAGATTGAAAGTGTTTGAAGCGAAACTGGTTGTATTCTTCATCATTTTGAGTGTATTGTAATCAAACACGACCAAGGGTAAAGTGCACAAGCAAACACGGCCATGTTCCCTTCTGCATCGCTCTTGACACACGGCCTGGCTTAGCCCGTGTCAGGAGTGACATGGTCGTGTGCCCCCAAAGATGAAAAATCACATTGTCTCGTAACACGGCCCAGTTTAGGCCGTGTCACACTTGACATGGCCGTGCGTGATCCCCGTATTGCATATCGTTGTTATTTTAAATAAAAAATTTAAGGGGGATTAGTTATTTTCTTTCTCCCCTACAAATACCTGCCGTTTTCACATGAAAAGGGGTTATTTTCTTTCTCTCCACATGAATACTTGTGTACTTGCTACTTATATAACTATATAGCTTAGCCATTAGGTAGTCCATGATATCATTAGGTGATCTAGCTAGTGATTTCATAACACTTATAGAATAAAGAACAGATTTCATGCAACTTTAATCATCAAACAAATCTGAAAATTAATTAACCTAAGTCATCTCATGATCCCATATGCTCAAACTACATTAATCTATCCCTATGTATGATCTACTTACTCATCATCATGGGAATCATCACATTCATCAACATAATGCACATCATCATGATCAAACCTAACACGAACAGGGGAAAGAACACGATGCAATGATGATAATAATGATCTGACGTCCAAATAACAAGATCTGTAACGAAAATCCAAAGAGGAATTGAATACAAAAGCGATCTAAACCATAAAGCTAATTTTGTAGGAGAATGGAAATGAGTCTTTGCCATCGCACGCTCTGAGAACAAAAAAAATTGGGTTAGTGGTGAAAGATGATTTCTTTATTTATTCTACCGGCGGGCGACATTGCTTCTACAAATTGCATAAAGTGTAAATTACCTATTAGTTGTGTTTTTCTTTCTTATTACAAATTGGTGGTAGTGATCTTTTTTAATTACCAATTGGTTTGTTTTTAAATTTGAAAAATCAAACTTTCCCATCTTACCCTTAATCCTTTTTATTTTTAAAGCACAACCCTAATATAATTCATCTCAGCCGTTCTGCCGTCACCATGCAACTCTAACACCACCATCGTCATCTCCAACACTATCTTCTCTTTCTCTTCTCTGGTCCCATCAATGAATCAACAAAACATGCAATCCAAGTTTTCTCTTCACTTCCTGCCCTATTTTCTCAATGGGGTTCATCCAATTTTATCCCATTTTCCTCAATCAACAAACCCTATTGCTTAGGGTTGTGTATTGACGACCCACTTGCCTATTTGAGGCTGATCCCTTTTTGGGTATTGCGGGGAAGTTGATTTGGAGAGACCCAGTTGTGGGGAAGGTTAGGGTTTGATATGGGAATCGATAGGGGTGGAATTAAAGGGGTTTGGGGGACAAGAAGGTGTTGGTTTCGGGTGGGAGTGGAGTTTTAGGGGGTGATCAGACGAGCCTGGATGCATTGAAGAACACACCTTTGAATATTGCTAGGTTGGAGGATGAGATCGAGTAGTGTTAAGAGTAGGTAGAAGTATCTTACGTAGACGAGGAGTCCGTCTGATGGGGGCGATGTCTTGTGTGCACTGTCCTAAACAGTGCGCATTATAATTGGGGCATTGTATGTTTATAAGTTCGTTGGAGATTGAATTATTGGTTTTTTGGGCCACTGTTTACAATAATATGCATTTTTGTAATATAATGAAGAGCATTGTATACAAACAGTACCTATTGTATTTGCATATATGATCACTGTTTGTTCCGAAAACGACGACGACATACACTATTGACGAGGAGCATATGCGCACTCTTAGTTCCGAGTGTGAAAATGACGGTGATGATGAATGATAGTTAAATTTAGGGTTATAATTAGGATGATGACGAGATGATTATTGTAATTTATAATCTATTGTAATAAATTATTATAATCTATTGTAATAATTTTATTTCATATTTTGATTGAGGGCAAATAAGACAATGATTTGAATTTATGAACTAATTAGTAATAAAAATTTTATACTATGATCTGTTGATAATTAATAAAATAAAAAAAATCAATTGATAATTTTCTCTTACGTAAAAGTACTAAATTCATAAATTTTTTGAGAGATTTGATACGGAGAGTCATTTGTGTAATTTTATTTTCATATTCTTTCTCACCCGTTAAATAAATACAATTACTGTTGAGAGAAAAAATATGACAAAAAAAGAAATCAATGAATGATCGTGAAGAGTTTCCAAACGACTGCATGCAAGTAACTATCGTTAGCATCTTTCTTTTGATATCATGACCTCACTTTTCGCAACTTCATTTATGTGAGCGCGTGATATACAAAACATCCACAACCTTACACTGTGACCACAACTAATATGGAAAGAAAGGTCAATGCAGAAGCGGAGACGCTTCCCCTATACAGAGTTGGATAGTTTAACACAATGGTGGATAGACATTTGCGTGATTTATAGTTTCCTTGGAAATAAAATGATCCACCTTTTCCAATGGGTTCAATGCACAAAATCTCTCAAAAATAAAAAATAAAAAGCACAAAATTTCTTTTAGAAATAAACCAAAGCCCACATCATGACACGTTTGAATATTCTGTTCTTTCCGTGATATTCTCTCTCCCTCTCCTCTGTCTTCGATTTGTGATTTCATTTCTCATTCGTGTTTCTTTCGGTTCCTTTTCTGATGGGCAAGTAAGTAAAAATTGATTTAATTGCTCCAATATCTGCAAATTTCATTTTTACTTTGGATGATTTCTTTGTTTTATTAAATTTTGTTATCAGTGTTAGGTTTTTGATAAAATTCCCGATTGTGTACTTTTTGATATCTTTAAGAACTCTAGCCCAATTCTTGTGATGTTCTACGATAGTTAGTTGTTTAGCTCTTGAGTGTGCTATGGTGTTATGATTTTGCTATAAAAGTTGAGAAATAGCTGCAATTCATGGGTGATGCAAATGGTTTGTGCTGGTCTTGGTTATTGATGGTATGTTTTGTCTGTTTAGGAGTGTAAATCGGTATATAATGGAGAGAAATGAGCCCATAGGAAAGGGTTAAGCACGAAGGAGATAATGTTATGATCCCATTGAGGTGAAGAAGGGTTAGGGTTAACATGACAATTTTCGGTTTGAATTTTCTTATGAAAATGGTGCTTATATGTTGATTTTGATGTGAAAACAGAGATAGCTGTGAATTTGAGGGTGAACAGTCAGTTTGAACCCTTGTAGGATTGCATTTCTGGTTAGTCATCACTCACTACTCAGCTTTAGAGCATAAATGTATGTTTTTTCTTTGATTTTTTTTTCTCGAAAAGTTAAAATTGTGGCGTAATGGTGCTTTCTTGTGTGCAGGTAATTTGAACAAATTGTGGTGTAATGGTGCTTTCTTGTGTGCGGGTAATTTGAACGAATAGTGGCGTAAAGGTGATAAGTTAAAATTTGAATTTGGCTGCTCCCTGTGATAAGCAATATGACTGTGTGGACATCTGATGCAATGGCGCATGCTTTGTGTGGGAACCCTCATTTTTTCGCCAATCTTTCCAGCATAAGATCTGATACAACATCTTTATCAAAAAACCCCATTCAATTGTCGAAGAAAAGGCAGCTTAGATACATCTGGTCTCTGAAGTTCTCACCTACACAGGAAACTAGGGTGGGATTATACCAACCTCCAGGGATAAGTGGTAGTTCCAGCTGTAATGTATTGCCCAGCCAGTCAGGATCATTAATTTCCTGGTGCCAGAATTCTGAAAGTGTTGGTGCTACTGCAGCAGATGAAAGCAGGACTTGGTATGTGGATAGTGCTAAGAAAATAGGTCCGGTTAGTAGTTTGGTCAATGGGCCAAATCGTCTGGAGTTCCATGATTCTCAACCGTTGAAACTTGAGACAGATTCTCGAATAGTCAATGGGGACTTATCAACTACCAGCACGCTGCCAGGGCGCGGTTTCTATGAAAATAGTGGTGCTATTTTCGAGGATGAAGCTTGGGAATTATTGAGGGAGTCTATGGTCTATTATTGTGGAAGCCCTATAGGGACAATTGCTGCCAAGGATCCTACAAATCCCAATGTTCTAAATTACGATCAGGTCTTTATACGTGATTTTATACCCTCTGGGGTAGCTTTCCTTCTGAAGGGGGAGTTTGAAATTGTCCGGAACTTCATCCTTCACACTCTTCAGCTACAGGTATGTGATGAGTCTGGTCAATGGTTATTGATACATCTCCTATGGTCACTGTTAATTAGGGAAGTTGGAAAAGTTCGCCCTGAAGTGATGTGAGAAAACTTTCATAGCGAGGCTGCTATAGTCTCTGATATGCTTAGGTTTGTATTGTGTCTTTGTACATTGGTCGAAGTCCATGCTAGACCCATGCCTATAAGATGTTTCTGATTACTTACGCTTTCTTTTTGGTACTCCCTTTGTCCGGAAAAAATTACAACGTTGCATCATCATTGTACTATTCGGTACGTATTTTGAGAAGATTCGTTATTCGTCTTAACGATGTAAGAAAATTAAGTTAATAGTCTATGTTTAAAGTATATAACTTAAACTATCATTAGTGTTTCATGACAATTTTGTGTAAAACGATATTTGATCATCCCGCGAACGATTCATAGCATGAAACACTTTATTGCTTACATATGTCAATGTTTCTGTTTTTTCCGGACGGAGGGAGTAATTAATATATTTGTATATAACCTTTGTTTTTCAGTAGGTCATTCTCATGCTTTGAGTGCTTATTGTTCATTTTATCAGCACTAATGTATTAATGTGAATAAACTAGGATCTGTGTCATTACTTTTGCTAACTAATCAGAATTTCTAACTACCTTACATAGTTTTGAAAGGTTACTTTCATTTCTGTGCAGGATGCAAACACGAACTCCCCAAACCCACGCATGCTCTGCAGGAAATCCCTTCTGTATTTTGTATCATGTGATTCCTTGTATTCTGTGCATCGAGCCATTCTATGGTTTGCCATATCGATATGTATCGGGTTGTATGCTGATACGTATCATTTTCGACGAAACCAATTCTGACGCACCCCCGATAAAGCGATACAGGTGTTTCAAGGGCATAACGGTCGATATGGTCGATACGTATCGCGTATCGGTCCAATACAGAGCGATACAACCGATACGTATCATTTTGATTAAAACCCACCCACCACTAAACCCATCCTTTTCCCTTTTGAGATCCCATTTACACCCACCATACCCAACCCACTTTCCTCTTCTTCCTTCCTCTCCTTCTCATCTGCCTCCAGCCTCTCCAACTCTTAGCAATCACCTTCGCCAACCACTCCTTCTCATTCTTCTTTTATTTGAAGTGTCTTGTAACGTTGTATATTAGATTGACATGTTTTTCAATATTCCTTTGCACTTGAGCTGCTTTGCCTTGACATTTAGACTTTCTAGTTGATGGTTTTATGATTTTTGTGCTATTTTCTTATTTATTGTTAATTTTTATTTTTGTTATAACCGTTTTAAGGTGATTTGATGCTTATTTTGCAAAATAAAATGAGTAAAACTCCATATCTGCCCGTATCGGTACGTATCACTGAAACATATCGTTTTTTGCAAATCGATTCTGATACAGTTTCCTATACGGCGAACCTTATTTCTACTCCCTCTTGTTTTAATCCTCCTTTTCTTTATTCTGCACTTTCCTTTTTGCTTGTTTTGGCCCTGTTGCAGCAAAAGTTTTATGTCACCATTCTGGCTATCCATGTTTTACTGTTCTATTTCAGATTTAACATTGGCATCCCCATCATTGTCACCATGTGGAAGAAAGTAAAATCAAAAAGTAGGCTTCTGTTAGCCCTCCATCAAACACATAGTTTCCTTCAACAAAGTGCCCCCTCTTCAGCGTATGGTCCTTTGTTTTTTTCTGTCTCGTATGACCTCCCTTCCATCATTTCCCCTGATTCTTTAGACCAAGTAGTGCTATGTACTGTAATGCGTGTCGTTGTCCACGACAAATTAATTATCCCCTAATAAATATAAATAATATAGTAGTGAGAGGAATCGTTCCCATGGAGAAGGTTAGTTAATTGCCTTGAGTGAGATAATCTTAAAAACTACTCCCTCCTACGAAAAATGCAACATATTGACTTGGTGTGCATTTTAGTAGTTATGTTGTCCAAATTATAAATTACTCCTTTGCTCTTGAAATTTACTTGCAAAATGTTCAAAATTCAAACTTGATGTGTGGTTTTGGTGGGAAAAATTGATTCTTTTTCCCCACTTGAAAAGTAATTGAGGGCATTTGAGTCATTATACATCCAAAGCATTTCCAAAAGAGGCAATGCCGCATTTATAATGGGACGGACTTACATAGTAAGCGTTGTACGTTTCATGGGACGGAGGAATAACTAATAAGAATGGGGGATTCAAAATAAAACTAATTAAGCTAATTAATTAAAACTAAAACTAAGACAGCGATAAGAATCAACTAAAGTTGATAACAAATAAAAATAGAAAGAAGAACTATGTAATTTTCTCTTGGATCAAATCATGTGTATAATAGATTAGAATTATGTTTGAGTATTGGAACGACTCATTGAAAATAATCAAGATTATCTTACTTTACCAAAAGTATTCACACGCAAGAAAACTTTATATATGAAACTCATCAATTAGAACAATCAAACCAATAAAAAATGCAAATCAACTAATCTATAGAATAGAATGAAACTCATATAGTAAGACTCAACATATTTCCTTGGATCAAATTATAGCAAAAGTTTTTTAATTATCATCTATCCATGCTCAATCATAACAATTAAGCCAACAAAAGTTTTCACTTAACCATTATTAGCTACCTAACATGTGTAATAAAAATTAGCACATTAGCATTTCATGTCATGGATCTTAAACTAGGTGTCCAATCTATCCTAAGATCATCGCATGATGAGAATGTGCATAGATTCATTAAAAATCATAATACATATTCATTAAAAATTAAAAACTAAAATAAACTTATGATCCTTATTAATCTCTAGATTCGGTTACATAATTCTATGAATAAACTACTCACTACCATGTCAATCATCACATATTCAATCATAATCATAGTTAATGAATCCATAACAATGATAAGAAACAAAAGATAGGGATACCTCACTTTGCGATTGAACGAAAATGAATGAAAAATGAGAAATAAATTGAAATGAATGAGGAGCCAATTACAAACGTCGATCTCCAATCCAAGATGGAGGGTAGATCGGATCTGAAATTGAAAACCCTAATCAATGAGATGAAAAAAAATGAGGAAATTACAACTCAACTAAGACGTTAACTACTCTAAAACGTTTATTGAACGATATATCTCTAAGGATTCTAAGGCTAAGGATTTATCAGGAAATGAAGGAAGTAGGGTTACACCAGTGACGACAGATCTAGATCTGACATCATAGCATAAATAACGGTTGTGATCTTTAAATAGTGAGTGCGAACTGCATCAAATAGAAAATCAACATTTTTGGATAATTGACTGTCACGACCGTGATGACTTATTCGTCACGGGCATGAAGAGTAAATAAAAACTGGGCTTTTCTAAACAACTCTTCACGAACATAATGAGGAGACAACGGTTGTGAAGTGTATAATCAGGCTCATCTCTTCATAATCTTCACTTCAAACATCAAAACATCGTCCTTCAAAATAAGTCACACCAATTCTTCAAAACATACTTCAAATCACATAAATCTATACATAAATACCTAAAACTCGGCAATACCAACAATCTCTATAAAACATATTAAAAACTAAAGAAAATGAAATATAAACTAACTAAAACAAAGGATAAATAAGGAACAACTGTTATTATTGACTCATCACATACCCTTTCCTCACCGAATAATCTGTGTCCCCCTCTTCGATGAGTTGAGTGCCATTCCCTCTGATTACGAGATTTGGCATATTTCCTCTCTTGATTTGAGCAGAGTCCCCTAAATCCATGAGCTACTTCCCCTCTTCACATATTCCCTCAAACCTGTCCCTCTGAGATATTATTTCAGAACCTTTTTATCCATGATCTTCCCTTTTTTTCACTTCAGTACAATAGCCCAGATCTGTTTAAAGCGCATCTCCACATCCTGTGTATTAGAAGTCTTTAATTCTAACACCCTATTTCTGAATCCTGATGGGCTGCATACTTCCTGCTATGCGGCTAGTGCTCTATGTCTGGTCATTAAATTTCCTGATGTTGGTCACCGGTGGGCTTTGCATTGTGCTTCAGTCTCATCAATTACAGCTTTAGGATAGAGTAGCCCTTGGGTATAACTAGCTTTGTACATTATACACCTCTTCTTTCTTCCCGCTCCTTCCCAGAAGGACCTGTATATAGTTGCATCTATTGAATAAGATGACGAAAAACTCTTATTGGAATGAGAAAAGAAAGGGAACAAAAATGTTTTCTACAAGGTGATGTTAAAAATAAGTTCTTATAGCGAGCATAGACCAAGGGCTATCTTTCTTATTCTCTTGCTTGATAAATGTTCATGATTATGCTCATTTATGCTTGCAATACTTGTGATTTTTATCCATGGAGGATGGGCGCTCAATCTGTCATATTAAGTTATGAACTATGAGATGGGGCATGAGCAGAGTTCCTTGTTTTCTTACCTTGTGGCAGCGATGGTTACTAGATGT
>JAOVYX010022770.1:0-14231 GCA_035668315.1 Drosera spatulata
TAGTATGTACGAATATGAAACTGAACGTAGTGAATGATGAGGTAATTAAGCTTATAATTTTTTCATTTAGCGTTCAAGATACTGCTAAGAATTGGCTCTATGATTTGTCCAAAGGAACGATAAACACTTCGGGACAAATGCAATCTCTATTCTTAGACAAGTGCTTTCCCACTTCAAATATCACAACAATCCAAAAATAGATTTGCTCAATTAGACAAAAGAAGGGGGAATTGCTACATGAATATTGAGAAAGATTTAAACGTCTTGTCTCAAGTTGTCACACCATCAATTTTCTGAAAACTTTTTTATTCGCTATTTTTGTCGAGGTCTTTCTACAATAGACCCTGGTCTGGTCGATACGGCATGTGGTGGTGATCTTTTAGATAAACAACCAAGAGTTGTGCGTCAAATCTTAGAAAAAATGGTAGCTAATTCTCAAGACTTCAATCGCGATGAGGATCTCTCTCGTGATGTCAATGAAGTATCAAGTTCTTCCAGTTCCATCGATCAAAAGTTTGATCGTTTGACAGATTTAATCACCATGATGGTTCAAAACAAAAACAACATTGCATAAGTCAAAATCTATGGAATTTGTTCTACTCCTGGTCATGCGACGGATGTGTGTCCAACTTTTTATGATAATGATCAACTCAACACAATGGAAAATTTTTCTGATCCTCCTACACAGGAAAATACCCAAAATATGGTGTATAATAAAGAGTGACAAAATCATCCAAACTCTAGGTGGAGAACCAATAACCAAAATTACAAACTAATCAGTTATAATAATCCTCCATCGGGGTTCGTTGAGCAGAATTATTCAAACCAAATTCCTCAAAACTCTAGTGACCAGTTTTTAGAGGAACTTCTGAAAGCAATCCATCAAAGTTTAACTAGTTTTGAAAAAGAAATACGTACAAGTATTTCTAGTGTTGAAAGTCAAGTAAGCCAAGTAGTCCAAGAAGACAACAAACTCAAATCTCAAGTAACAAACCAACTTCCATCCCAACCTTTAAACCCGAGGGAGACTGTGAGTGCAACAATGATGAAATATGAAAAGAGAACAAGAAACGAAGGAAAAAAAAATTAAAGAACAAGATCCTGGAGCATTTTTCATACTATGTATTATTAATGGAATGACTATTCTTGAATGTGTGCTGGATCTTGGTGCATCTGTGAACATCATGCTAACTTCTTTGTTTGCTACTCTTGATCTTGGTCCTCTTTTATCGACGAATGTAAAAATACAACTTGCAAATGGACATTTAATTCTTCCTGAAGGTTTAGTTGAGGATGTGTTGGTCAAAATGGATAAATTGATTTTCAGAGTTGATTTTTATGTTTTGAACATGGAAGAAAATTCTATTGATTCATCTAATTCATCATCTATCCTTTTGGATAGACCTTTTATGTGCACAAGTAGATCCATCATTGATGTTGATAAAGGTACCCTTTGTATAAAAATGGAAATGAAGAATTTTGCTTTAATATTTTCTGTGATGAAAAGAATGAGTCACTAGAAACTTGTTATAAGGTGAGGACTCTTGAAGAAGAGGTTTTGGATGATTTTGACAACATGAATTCATTTTTGGATTTCCTTGAGTTCCATTTGGATGATATTCATGTCATTCATCACAATGCTTCAATCAATTATTTGGAAGATGACCTAGTTAAAGAGGCAGTTGAAATTATGGTGAATGAAGAAGGAAGTTCCATGATTGATTCTAACGTTGACAAAGTTAGACAACACTTGGTTGTGATTAAAAAAGAGAATGTTAATTGTGAGAAATTGCATGTTGTTCTTAACAAAGAAATCCCAAAGGAATATGTGTTTCCAATTTTTGAGGCCTTTCAGAAAAGAAAATGTCAAATGAACAAGAAAAAGCAAAATGATTGTTTCTGCTATCAAGCTAACACTATGACTAAGTGCTTTTCTTTTTCTCGTGTTTCAATGTACAATCTGAAGAGACAACGAATGAAAAATATTTGGATTAAGAAGGAAATTGTTGAGAATGCAAGAGCCTGGGAATGTCAAAAGAGAGCTCTTCAAATTTGGATTCCCTGTTCAATCTTTTCTCGAACATTTGATAAGATTTATTCTTGAATTAACTCGCATGGTCGAGCTAACGACGTTAAACATAGCGCTTCATGGGAGGCAACCCATGTGTTTTTAGTTTCAATTGTTGTTTTATTAATAAGGATTAATAACGAAGAGAAAAACCCAAATTTTGTAATTATTTGAGGTTTCATTGGAAGAAAAATACGAATGAAAGGCATGAAAGATTGTAAATATTCAGTTTTAGGGTTAAAACAGAAAAAAGTTGGTAAGCACGGACCGTGCGCATGCGCACGGGCTATGCCCCAAGCCAAACTGAAATGCTCTGAGAATGTCCCAGGCAGGTTGTGCATGACGGCACAGGCTGTGCGTGGTCAAAAATCTGCTTTTTAAATTTCTCCTTTTTTTCACTTTTATTTGTCCTATCCACGGCCCATAACTACGGAAAGCACCCAAAAATACCTGTTCTTCATCAAAATCTTCTTCAATCTTTGTAAAATGAAGATCCAAATCCTTTAAACACTAGTCTATAAACGGTTTCTTCAATCCCAATTTAGATCAATTGAAATCATCGAAAGGTACCATTAAAATATTTTCGATTTTGTTGATGTCATAACATCTAAACTACTCAATGAACATTGTTAATGACACTATGTATGCTTCGTAAGGCATGGTCATGTGTGAACTTTACTATTCGATGAATTTTTGAGAAATTAAGGTTTGGGGATTGTGATAAAACGAGAAAGATTTGATCTTTGAGTTTCTTAGTGTTGGATTGATGACATGATAACATTTAATGATGATAAATGGATCTTAGGTATATGCTTGTCAATGTTTTGATTGATTTGATGAATGATTGCAATTTCCAAGGTTCATTGATATAATTGGTTTCTTTGTTACTTGTTTGATTGAAGGTTGATATGGCAAACAAGGTAAAGCCCAAAGCTTTAAGGGACATTCCCCATTTATATGAGGCAATCAGTAAACCGACAACTCGTTGCACTGCATAATTAAATGGAGTTTGCTTCACAAAGAAAGAGCATGAAGAACGTTACAAATGATTAGTGAGAATGGGAGTTGAAGGAACGCAATATTTGGACAAAGGAATTCTTTTCCGACTTGGCCTGTTCGGTGATATTGAAAGGATGCTGAAAAATGCTAAATGGGAGAATTTCATAAGCAAAAAATGGACGACCTACAAACGAGTAACTTTGGAACTTTCGAGTACTTTGCACATCAATATTGAAATAGATGAGTATCCTGAATTTGGTCTCATTACTTTTAAACTTTTCAGTACGCCTCATGTGATAACTATTGATGATTTGAATGAACTACACTGGTTAAGGAAAAAAGGAGATACATAATCACCAGAAAACATAGAATGAAATTTTCATAAGTTTTGGAAATCTATTTCTGATGGGAAAACTTTTAATGAACAATTTGCGGTGGCTTCTATGGTCCAATGCCCAACATTTCATTATCTTCAACAAGTTATGAGCCATATAATATTTGAACGATCTGAGCATGAAAAATAGAGGAAGGATGAAATTATGTTTTTATAGGGAATGTACAACGGAAATAATATTGATTATGCATCTCACTTGGTTCTTTATTGGCACAATTTTGCTTTAAATGGAAAAGGTTCTATAGTTTTTTGGAGGTTTAATTATACCCATTGCTATAGCTTAAGGACATAATCTGAGTGCTAAAAGTTGTATTAAGGCTACTACACTTGGAGATGGTTTTATTGCTAGTTCTTGTAAATTTCGACTTCATGGTGAATATTTTTCGCTATTATTTCACGATAATCTTGAAAAAACGTTTAGTGCTACCTACAGTGTTTCATTGTGTAGTTTTCATGGTAAAAGAGTTTTGGCTTTTCCCAAAATTGGATTGAGGATTGATGGAGAAAAGCGAAAAGTTGAATCGAAAGACAAGAAGTCTGTTGGTTTAAACACTGAAGTGGTGCCCAAGCAGTTTAAGAAATCAAAGCTTGTGAAGATAAAGAAGGAGCAGGAGAGTGAAAATGCAGTTAACCAGAAACCAGCAGTTACAAGAAGAATTCCATTACAAAATGTGACAAATACTCTTCATAGACGGTATCTACCATCCTCCTCCAAAACTGACGCGTAGCTTTGTAAGTATTGTCCTCTGATCTTTATTTTCTTATTTTTACATTAAGGACAACATATGATTTAAGTTTGGGGGAGGAGTTGTGCAAATATGAGTCAGCATTTTTTTTTTATTGAGTTAGTTTTGTTATTTATTTTTCATGTGTGTTTTGTTTTTTGCGTATTATCTTTCTATTTATTTATTTATTTATTTTTGGTGTCTAGAAGAGTCAGAATTTGCTTTAGTAGAAGGATTTACACAAGAGTTTCTATGAATTATGTGAAATTTATAAACTTGAAACAAAGAAATTATACAGGTGTCATACTAGAATAAAGATGGCCTAAGTTGAAACCCTTCTCATTACATTACAGTTTGTTGTCCAAAGTATCATTAGATTTTCATTAACAAGGCACGTTTATGGGAAAAGTTAAACATGGGATGTGAGGGCAACGATAGGGGTTAGATTCTTATAATACATCTATCTTAAGCTACTAGCTACTTGGCAGCGGTAAGGCGGAGAGGTGTGCATTGCAATCATTTATTTCATTTTTTTGTGTACCCATAACCCTTTATATCTTCATTGCCTATCGCTATTATTCCCTATTTTTCCTTCTTTATTTCTCTATTATATGTGATTCATGGTTTTGATTGGGCATGCTTCTACTTCTTCTTGGAGTGACTTTAGATTGCACATGTCACTAAACTCCATAAAAGAATCCTTTCTAAACCTTATTACATGTACGAGTCAAGACGAATTTAGGATATGTTTGTATGGGATGGTTAGCTTCTTATGTTGTAATTTAGCACACAATGTGCTAGGACCATATTGTTGTATGTTTCGATATTATATGGTATAAAAAAATCCTTTCGTTATTTCGAGAAATCATTGGTCCTAATAAATGGGGTGACTCGAAGAAGTTGTTTGGTTTAGTACTTTTTATGTTCTTTTTGTAATACACAATGCCTTAAGGGATGGATATACTGATCGTTTATCTTGACTCGTACCATATTCCTACCCTTGCATCCTAACTCCACAAACCAAATAGCCGAACTCCTTTTCACCCACTTTGTTTATTTTCTTTGGTCCTGGCCTAGTATTAAAATGAGATGCGATGTATACTTGGTTTGGGTAAGAAGATGGTTAGTATGCGAATTCTTATAGTTGGTTGTATTATTTGAGTTAAACTTTTATCCTTGCGTATGTTATGAGAGTGTTGATATGATCCTCACAATCATTGTGGGCTGGTGAGTGGTGCTTTGTTAAGTGATCGTCTAAAGATACGAGGATAATTACATATAGTGTGGTGAGAAGGTAATATGATGATTTGTGACTATTTTAGTCTTAATTTATGTTGTTTTAGTTCCTTTTACCATTTAGAGCATCAATATTGTCGTATTTCTTGTTTTTCTTGTAGGAATGAAGAGTTCAGAATGTTTCTCGGCGTGAGTTGCTTGGAAGGAGAATTGAAGCTGATTTTTTTGGAGTTCTTGTTGATCATGAATGAGTTGAGATGTATTTATCTTGCTATTTTGTTGGGATTTCGGTTATTTTACATTTTCTATATATACTCACTCCCATAGTTAAAAAAGGAACATCTTTTATTAGGGTATTTCATCGAAGATGAGGCCAGAATTGCAACGAATAGGTCTTTTCTTGACATCATTGATGAGAGGTTTATCTCAGACGACTCCGATCTACGATTTGTTGGATCATCATCATTGTGGATTGTATTCGGCTGTGTTTGTAAACCAATTATCATTGGTTGTTGGGTTTATACTCTGTCTCTAGTTATGTTATAATGACTTCTTTTGATTGTCTGTTGAATTTGTCATTTTCATTCATGACTATGGTAGCGTAAAACTCTAGTATGGCATAGTAGTTGGATCCCTTTCATGGATTTTTATGAGACGTGATTTTTGTATTCAGTAATTTCATGTTCAAGTTTTATGGTATCATGTTCATGTGTAGGCTTAATCTCAATTACCTATTCTATGTATTAAGATTGATCGCCTTAGTACATAGGAGAAGCGTGTATGCAGTCAAGCCATTCTCTTTTGGTTGATATTTGTAGCAAGCTTATAGGATAATGGCATTCCCTTTTGAACAACCTATAATCATATGAAAATGAGCACGATATGGCGCTAATTTGTGTTAGGCTAATGTCATGAGATGTTAGAAAAATATTCATAATGCGTCATATTTAGTCTATGTTACATTCTCATTTGGACATAGAGTAGATTATGTTAGTTTGGTCATGACATGCTTTATGGTAACCGATAGCTATATCGATAACTCTCTTTTTGTCAAGCCTTATTATAAAAACCTATCATAAATGAACATGAGGTGAAAATTCTAGTCAATAACTAAATCCATAAAAGAGTGAAAAGTTCGATTGTCAAACATTTTATCGATTTTGATAACAATACTTTAAAACAAAAATAAAAAATTCTTTAGTTAAATTTTCTTTTGTATTTCTAATTTTTTCACCAACAACCACCCCCGCCCCCTCTCCCCCAATTTTAAAGAAAATTGATAGATCAGTAATTTCATTCACAAAATCGAAAAAAGCCGTTCTCTTTGGGATCGACTCGTGTTCATCACTTCTACATTATTATTAAAATTCTGTTATGTGAAGTAGTACGGATAATTCAATTTGTAGCGCCTTGCGATGGGTTCTATCACTTGGCGTGAGAAGAAAGTAACAACTACTGAAATCCAAGGAAGAGCAATGTGTTCTTTTGATCAGTTGAGATGGTATTGTACTACTTTGAAGATCATAAACCCTAGAAGCATTATGGAATACGAGGCTAACAAGATTAAACAATTCATCAGATTGTTTGTATGCTTTAGAGCATGTCTGCTTGACTTCGTCAATGGATGTATATTTCTTGATGGTAAGTTCATCAAGCACAAGTATAGAGGATGCCTATAAGCGCTACGGGAAAGGATGGCAATAATGGTCTGCTTTCGATTGCTTTTTCTCTTGTTGGTGTGGAGAACAATAATAATTGGGAATGGTTTTGTCATTAACTAGGGAGAGCTTTATCACCATTTAATAGAGGATTGTGGCATAAATTCACCATTTCCTTTGATCGTCTTAGTGGACTCTTATGCACCGTGCCTATACAGTTTCCTGGTTTCATTCATTCTTATTACATACGACACCTAATGGACAACTTCAAGAAAGAGATATATGCCTAATCGTTATACAAAATTTAATATTTTTTATAGTTAATTTAAGATCGACATGTCTTTTTTTACCTTCTATCTAAGTTTGTAGGTAATTGCCAAATATCCACACTTGAACAAGAGGCATTGGTTCAAAAATGCAGCTTATGCCTTGACACTTGAGGGCTTTCAAACCAACATCAACAAGATTGTTAGAACGATGGAGCATTCAAGGAATTTCATAACCAAACTCTAATCCAAAATGTTGGGATAATACGTTGTTCACTGGGCATCATTACAGAAATATGATTAACAACTTGGTTGAGAGCTTCAATAGTTGAATTCGAGGTACACATCATCTTCCAATCATTGGTATGATTGATCAAATCCGCGTACAAATAATGAAACTTATGTGTGAATGACGAGAGTCAACTCTTGATAGTTCTACTTCCTTATGTCCTTAGCTAGCGAAAAAGCTTGACGAGGCCTACAGGGCAAGTCGTGGATTGGCTGTCTTAGCTGCGAGTTTATACAACTTTGCAGTAGTCGATAAGGAAGCAAGACATGCAGTCGACTTGCATTCCGGTCAATACAGCTGCAGAGCTTGACAAGTTGCCGACATTGTTTGTCGACATGTCTATGCATGTATTGAGTCGAAAGGCGAGGCTTTGAAAAACTATTATGAGTCTTATTTCACTGTGGAGAGTTATAGAAATACATTTAAGGAGGTCACAAATCCTATCCCAACTTGACCTCGATCGCTGAACCCATACAAGTATGCGCACCCGATGTTTTGACACAACCACGACATTGTAAGACAAGACGAATTCCATCCAAGGTAAACGAAAAACCGGTGACATGTTCACAATAGAAAAGAACCGGGCACAACAAGAGAACTTGCTAGAGCTGAGATTTCATTAGTATTTGTTGTCTAATAACTTTCTTATTGTTATGAAGACTGTTATGTATTCTATTGGTATTTCGAACGTTATGTATTTGATGTTGTCGACGCTACGTATTCGATGTTATGGACGTTATATACTCGATGTTTATGAACAATATTTATTCTGTGTTATGAACGTTATGTATTCGATTGCTAAGTATTTGATTGTCATCAAGATATTGCAATACATCAATAGAAAGTTATAGCACACAGAATTCAATTTCATTACAAGAAAATATTACATAGTCGGGAATATATCAAGTCATTGTAGCACATTAATAGAAAATTAAAGTATATCAAGGGAAATGATACATTGGACCTAATAAACCCGGACTCATTGAATCACTTATTCAGGAGTGCAAAAACCCCCCAAAAATCGCCATTGATATTGTCACAAGTTTTAAAATCCCAACAATAATCTTTATACTTTTCAATCGCTCAACCACTTTATTACAAGAATAACGACAGTTTCACAGATTTCTCTCCACAGAAAAACCTTCAACATTATATGAACTCATCCCAGTAGCAATCAAAGCTTGGCTAGCAATTGGTTTGCACCCTGCGAAGTAGTCATAATCGTTGCACTTGAAGAACAATATGCCTTTCGTGCTTTTATTTGGTCTGATGATTTGAATGTGAGGTACCTTGCAACAAGAACAATACTGTGAGATAAATTATAGGGTTGAATCGGGATGAGGATGGCCATTGTTGCTTGATTGTTGTGAACTCATGCTGGACTTTGGGGGAATAATTATTTGGGGAGATGATGGTGATTTCAGATTAAAAAAGGAAGGCTGGGGGAGATGGTAGAGAAGGGAGAGATCTGATGGGTTAGTGTCAATATGATAGACAGGGATAAATTAGTCAAAAGACTTATAAAATAGTTCCAGAGGGGTTTATGTATTTTTCCTATGATGAGTACATTTACATGTATGCGAAGTACACATGTTTAAAACAATAGTACAACTTAAATATGATAGAGTATCCTACATTAAAAAAACTTCTACACAAAACCTATGTTTTAGTACATATTGTGCAATGAATTAAACCATGTTACAGTATCAACTGCAGTGATGCAACAACACAATGCAGTACACATTTTTGTTGTTATACTATACACGAATAATATTTTTAGTACATAGACATGTATAAGCAATATATATGTTTAAAACGATAGTACACCATTTATATGATGAGATATCTTATAATAGAACAAATTATACACGAAAGTTATGTTTTATTTTTATATATTTATCTCTTAGATAGATGTAATTATCTCTTGATGTATTATGATAAGGGTGATTTACCTAAAACTCCATTAATCATGCTAGTAGCGTTATCAATTAGTGACCGAACTACCCCAACGTTCTCAGCCTTCTCAAGAACTTCATCATATGCAAGCTTCTCATTAACATTCTCATCGCCCCTCTTAAAAACTTCAATTTCATCAATCTTCTCATCAACATTCTATCCCTTCTTAGCCTTCTCATCAATATTCTCCCCTTTCTCAGCCTTTTTCATCTCCTCCTCCTCCTCAAATCTCACTTTCATCTCTCTCTCCCAATCATTCTCCTTCTCTACTGGAGCTCTTGACTTTCATGACTCCCATGCTTCATGAGTCTCTACTATCTTCTCCCCCCTATCCACATTCCTTATTTCATCATCCTTTCTTAAAGACTCACCTTCTCCAAATAAACAACACGCTTTGCAAGTGTTGCTTTAACCTACAAAGTGGATGAGAACAAATCAAGTGATTATAAAGGATAGTATATAATTTTGAGAATATAGAATCTCTATATATAATAATACGATACACAAAATTAGATTTATAGATCGCAGAAAAAAAAACAGAGTACACAACATCATGATTATGGTGCACAAACAAATAAACCTAGTACATAAATGCAGATTTGAAGCACTCTAATAGAACAATAAGTATAACATAAATAAACTATTTGTTTTCACCTCATCATGCTTGTAATTTGCTCCAATCAGTAAGGCTTGCTCCTTTTTCCTAGGGACAAAAGAGAATTTTTCTTTTTTGCATTTCCGATAGCAGTTTCAATGTCGCATCAGGGGTGCTCGGGGATTTCTTATCCTTCCAACGAACAATCATCGAATGTTAACAAGGATGGTGAGATTCAACATTGTACCCTCTAAATTCTCATACATCCATAAAAAAAACTATCAAGGTATGCTCCTTTTGAAGAACCTTCACCTTCCATCCTCGTTGCGGCCTTAGCCTCTAGTGTAATTCTCAAGTTACAATGAATAGCCTAGAGGAGGAGGGAGGGGAAGGGGGTTTGAATAGGCTATTCTATTTTATTTTTTCCAACTGAGTGTAGTCTTATGTTGGCTAGTATAGACTAGGTCTACTGCAGACTTGCGAAACTAGTCTGCAGTCGAGACTTGAGTCCTTTTGACTTTGTCTCTTCTATGTCCAAGTTATATTCTAACAATTCTAAGGTATAAAATGAAATACAATAAGGACACAATATTTTATATTGGTTCAGACAATCGTTGTCAAATAACCAACCAAGGATGAGTCCAGTCTTTCCTTGGTGACCAGTGTAGTCAAACCAAGAGGTGATTCACTGTCTCTTTGTTTTTTACCTATAAAATAACCCCTTACAAGTATACAAACTTGTTAAGGCAAGAACCTAGATCGTTACACAGATCTTGTAAGGACTCTGTTGCAGCTTGTATTCTTGATGTGGACTAGTGAACTCATTTCTTTGAATCTTCGATCATGGCTCTTGAGAATGATTGCTAACCAATTTGAGATTGCTTTTTTCTTGTAAACAAATCTCACAATCATCGTTAATCTTCTCAGGGTGAAAACAATCCCCTTTTATTGGGCTCAAAGGATTAGAACCTGTGACTGTGCAGTTTCAACATTGACAGATGTCTGTTTGTGACCTGTACTGATCCTCAGTGATATTGACAGGTTCCCTCATAACAATCTTCAATCTTGTATAGATTTTTGAACTTCAAATCTTCGATATGGTCATTTCTCATATCCTTATCCAATCATCAACCAACTATGCTGTATCCCAGTCTGCTACGCTTCTGTCTCTGCTGCAAGCCAACTCTGCTGCACTCAGCCTGCTACATTGTGACTTGGTCTTTTGTTATTCATGTTCATACCAGTTACTCATCTTGAACCTTCTGATGTAGTCTGCATCCAAGTGATCCATATTAGCCCTTCTAACTGTGATCGTCTGCTGCTTTGCTACAAACTTTCTAGACTGTAACTAACTACCCAAATTCTCAACCTAAGTAACTAACTATGAACATATGCTTCTCTAAAGTTTTGTTCATCAATTTTTATATAATCGAAGGGATTGCACATTCATAACATCTAGTTCTTTGTATTTTGGGATGGAATCAAGTAGAAAATCATAAACCGACGAGCCCCAAGCATGTTCTTCTATGAGGCTCAACTCAAGTCATCAACAGAGATAAAACAAAATCTAGGAGCACAGTATATAATTGCAAACTAGTAATACGAATAATCTCACAAAACTGTCCGAATTAACCTCATTTATAGCACTCATAAACTCAAACATTCGAGTACAAAGAGAACTTCTAGTGGCGTTCTTCTCATGGCCATAAAAAGCAGAATCCAAAGTCACACTCTTGTAATTCCCATCAATGTTTATGTTCAATCTGTATTCCTTTCTCCTATTTCTTTCTCTGAGATTCCAATTGCTTCGACTCGAGTTTCATAGGACTGTTGAATCTATGTTTTCGTTTCAAACCACTCTCACAAATCCCACTTCTTGCATCCTACCTCTGTAATCGAAGAACCTACTCAGTGGTAAGTCGTTTTTCTCCTAACCCTGAGGGCAGGGGTTCGACACATGAGGATATCAGAAAATAACCTCTCTATGTAAAAATAAAGATAAAGTCTACATATATCACTATGTCTTATAGGGATGCCTTAGCCGGATGTTCCCTTCCTTTCCTTTTCAAAAGATAATTGGGGTATACAGTGTAAGTAATGGTGGATAAAATATACTCAAAACTATTTTTGGGAGTAAAATATAAGTTGAAATTCAGACTATGTAAAAAATGGTTGTTCTCTATTTTACATAAGAAAAGGATAGATTTTGCAAAAAATTAAAATGCAACAAATTATGTGTCTTATTACCCATTATATACCGTACGAACAGTGGATCCATAACTTTGAAGATGCATATTCACATTAGGGGTGACATTAGACAAAAACCAAATTTTTTTTGGGTTTCGAATAGCTGAATTTAACTCGGTTTACTAAAAATTAGAAACCAAAACCAAACCAAATTAGATTGATTATTTCGGTTTTGACTGATCAAAATTCGGTTCGCTTTCGGTTATTTATCGAACTTTAAAAGGATTAAAAAAAACACTTTCTATGGAAATAAAAAGTAAAAAACAAGTTCCTATAGATAAAAAACGAAAACTATGTTATAAATTCTTTATCTAGAGAATAATAGAATTTTTTTGTATACTTTATAAACATTTTTGTTAAACAAGTCACTATAGAAAAATATAAAGAAGTGAATAACAAACAATAAAATAAGGAATAAATAAAATTTTAATTAATTTAGTTAACTGAATTATCAAATTGTTTTGATATCCAAAATCGAAACCAAAACTGAATTTCAAACAAAAACCGAAAAACCAAAAACCGAATTGTCCAAAATCGAATTAACCATACCGAGTCCTTTGTTTCGGTTTGATAATTCAATTTTTGGATATTTTTCCTCACTATTCACATTCTCTATTTCACTCCTCACTCACATCGAGTGGATCCTTCTCTCTCTTGTCCCGCAAATAACCCTAGTTTCCCTTTGCTCTTCTCTCACAACTAACAACTTCCTAAATGAATAATATGATTAATGATTTACAAATAAAAATAGAGATTCTGATGCAATTAATATAATATAAAGATTATATAAATGATATAAGAAAAGAGGGATATGATATTTTGATGCTAACGTAACCTAAAGAATAGTTACGTTATTTATTAACCGTCCATTATGAAAAGATCCAATGATCGAGATTTATTTAATATTTTCTAAACAATATGTTTGATTTCTAGCCCTATTTGTTCTTATTGTGTGATTTGATTTTAAAAAATATGGTACAAGATATAGAAAAACAGGAAAATAATAATAAAAACCATCATAAAAATAAAGAAACCCTAAATTCTAGAAACCCTAAAAATCCTAAAGCCTAAAACCCTAAAACCCTAAAACCCCTAAACCCTTAAACCATAAAGCCCAAAAAATCATAAAAAACCTAGAAGCCCTAAAAACCCTAAATCCTAAACCCATAAACAATAAAACCTTAAATCCTAGGAACCCTAAAAAGTCCAAAACCCAAAATGCTTAAACAATTTATTGAAAAAAAAAAAAACAAGAAGAAGAAGCGTGATTATCTAAAAACACAAAGGTGGTAAACAAAATAAACTAATATCGAAATAAATCCAAAATATCCTTTTAACAAATAATAAATAAATCTCAACCACTAGATCTTCTATAAATAAATCTAATAATCTAATAATGTATTATATATATAATACACAAAATCATTTTGTGAGACGTCAAGAAATGGGACGTCAAATTATGGGATGCCAAGATATAGGACGTCATCAATCTTTTCAAATGGATCTAAATCTTTTCAAATGCTAAATTTTATTTAGAAAAACAAAAAAATCTATTATCTAATATTTTATATGTACAATTACACAAAGCCATACGACGGTATGTAATGACGTCCCGCGAGACATAAATATTTATAAATATTTATAAATGAATCAAAAATTAAAAAAAATCTTTTACGAAATAATCTTTAGATACTTTAATGTTAAATAATATTTATAAGCTGAAGAAACAAAAATTAAAAAATCTTTTGTAAAATTAATTTTCTAATAGTTAGATATTAAATAAATATTCATAAAATCT
>JAOVYX010022771.1:0-14230 GCA_035668315.1 Drosera spatulata
TTAACGATGTAACGTTCATCGTTCATAAATTTTATTTATGCGTTCATTGCATACGCTTCGTACGTATATTTTTAATCTAATATATATTTCTAAATTCGACACATTTTTGAGTTATTACAAAAAAATACACTTAATTCTTATGTACTTCAACTCGGGATATTTAAATCCTCATACTTTTTGATTATACAGATATCTTTTTGTAATTCTTATTTTTGGCATTTAATCCCTCAACATATTGCTCGTTTATTTCCTAAATTCAGAGAATTATTTGCACATTTTCAAACTTTAGAACATCATGTGCAAATCAATGAAAGTCGAGGAGGTAAGTATAATTTTCCTTATACAAACCTTAGAGCACTTGCAGCAGTTTTTTTTTATCCCATTTCCTATCCCCAGATATAGGGATTATTGCAGAAAATGACCCATCCAATAGATTCACTGTCTTTATATCACTCTCTATCCTCACTTTAATCCCCACTTCTAGGGAACCAAATTATCATTCTCTATATCATTTTTATTATTATTTAATATTTTAAAAATTATAAAAATAATAATTATATTTAAAAAAGAACTTTTACACTTAAAAATTATAATATTTTTAAAAATAAAAATTAAAAAATCATAATTTATTTTTAAAACTAAATATAAAATTCATTTAACTTATTGTCCTTCACGAAAACTATCTTAAGAATTATATTTAAAATTTAAAATATGAAAATATAAAATATCGATTTAGAGAATCAATATAAGGAATCTGTTAGGTGAACTAAGTCTTTATATAGAAAAAATGATTGTAAAATATCTAATTTTATTCCGTGAATTGTTTAATTTCACAACTCTATTCTATGAAATAGAATGTTTCAATTTGATTATATAAATTAATTTTTAGTCAATTTCTATACTCTTTTTTTTATAAAATTAAATCTTACAAAAAAAATAACTATCCGATTTTCTTTCATTCCCAAATTTGTCCCAAATTGTATCAATCGAAGAGAAAAAAGATATTTATGATAAATTTTCTAAGTTTGCATCGTGGACTAACTTTTTGAACACAATGACTTCGTTTTTTCGATCAGTGTTTGAATCTTCTACATTATTTTTTTCTTCTTCTTGTGGTATATGTTTTTGATTCGATAAATAGATAGTAAAATAATATACAATCGAACTCTTAAATGGATATTGATAATACATCTAAACTCATTTCATAATTTAAAGCATCTAAATTTATAAAATAAAATTAAGATGTTGAATTTATTACGGAATTGGATTAAAATTTAAAATTATTTTATAAAATAAAATTAAAATATTTAATTTTATAAATTAAGATTGAAAATTAAGCATTTTATCAAAAATGATAATATAATAGTGTATAATAGGGATCGGGAATAATAAGGATAGGATAGGCAAACTGCGGAGAATGTTCTCACCTACGGAAAACCCACCGCCATCATCCTCACTGCTCTGCTCCGCGGGCGCCACCGCACTCGCACCGCCGAGCACCGTCAACCGCCACCGAACCACTTCAGCGACCTCGTCCCCGCCGCCCACTCACCAACCACTAGAATGCCGACTCCGGCGCTGGTACAAAACCCAACGGCGATGCTCGCCCCAAACAAAACCCTAGAACACTGTCTCTCAATTTTCGCCGCTCCGCATTTTAGGTAACCTAGTTTTTTTATTTCTACATTTTTTCTTTGAAATGATACTCTTCGATTCGTGGTCTGACCATGTGTTGATGATTGATCAGGTCGAGTTCGAGGCGGTATGGGGCAAGCCGGATCAGATGTGATTATTCGTGCTTTGAGGTAGTGTTGTTGATTCTGGTGATCGATTTTATTGGAAGTGGTCAGTGAGTTGGGATATTAGGTTAGCTAATTGATTCAACGAGTAGAAAGTGGTATAACGACTTGCTAAAGCTTCCGAAGGAGAGCGACACACTTTCTATCTAAAATCTTCAATGAAAAATCAGAGTTTCCTCTGCTCGGTAACACTGGAGAGATTAGACGTGTGAGAAAGTTGATAGGCAATGGCATCAACAGCACCTCTGTTATCTTCTGTTCTCAATAACTCCATTCTCGTGGCTCCTGTCTATGTATCGGCATTTAGGCTAACAACTATAATCCGAGGGCACAGAGCATGGAAGTTAGGGGCAGGTTTCTGTAGCGGCTCTCCTAAAGTCATAGTTCTTGTCTCTTCCGTATCTTCATCCGCAAACCAATATGATTGAGCATCTAGTGTACTAGGTAGAATTACAGGGATATTTAGTACTTGACAGACACGATGTTGCTGAAGTAGTCGTGTTGAATGTCGATATGACCATTGATACAATTAATTAGTTTAATCATACCAAGTTTCTTATGTAGTTGATAACGATAAGCTTTAGCACTTGTTTGCATTTTAAGACTTCCACCAAGCATATGTTGATATATCATAGTAGTGGTTGATCTTCAAGTCCTATAGTAGTTTCAAGAGAAATATATCCTTTATTACGAACTTGATTCCTTCCATCACCTTTGATAATTCCAGCTAGGCACTCATAGAAGGATTTAGGATAAGTTTTTCCGCATGTAATCTCTGAGGTTCTTACTAGACTGCTTTTATGTCGTTGGTTACCTGCTGATTGTGTCTTAGATACTACGTTTTGACTAGATCGGGGTAGAAAACCACTTATGAACATAGTGGGAGTACCATTAAGTAGACAGTCCCAACATACAGCGCAATGTGTATTCAGATGGGAGTTGGAACTTGGAAGTAAGAGTAGTTCTATTGATGTAGGAAAATGTCTCCTGTGTGAGTAGAATATGTATGTGGCGGCTTCGCTTTTGTTAGATGGAATAGATGGGTAAAACTTGGTGTTGCGTGTGTTTTCATGGTCGTAGTATGAAGTATGAGGTAACGAAGTTGTGGGTTGCTCACGTGGAGATGTTGATGATAGTCAGGTTTAAGCCCTGGCTAGTTGTGCTGCTTGAATTGAGGCATTCTTAGGTTTTGTAGTGGATAATAGTTCTTGAGAATCATCATCCTTTTGGATGTAATGTAGTAGGCAGGTGGGTCACGTTTAGGATGATTTGTGGGCACTATAAGCATCTTCATATCGCCAAAGAAGAATCATGTCATTTGTGGCTGGACGAAACCAATCAATATTTTACCCTGTAGTCCAGTATGAAGTTCTAAAAAATCCTCCTTTAATTTCATCTAGTTCCATTAAGTTGAGCATGATTGTAGGAGTATGCAGGCAGCTTCTTCTTTGATTGATTTCATCGTGTTTTAATGTAAGTACATGATGCTTGCTTATGATGGATGGTCACACACTTCAGGTTGAAGTCAACAAATACATGTGTTTTTGCCTTCAAAGTGGATGAACCGATGAAGCATGAAGGCATGTCTAACCGCATTTTTTATTTGTTTAAAGGCCAGAAATCTGAGCTATACGCCACCGGGGACTGAAGTCAGTCTGTTGAATGAAGTTAGTTTCTCTCTTCCTCAAAAAAGGTTTGTCAAGTCTTTCAGTATTTTTCAATTGCGCTTCATGGTTTTTCAATCATTCGCCAAATTATTTGGGACAGTTGCTTTAGCAGTTTTGAATTCAGAGTGTTATACCATATATAATTCAGCAGAATTAGAAGCTCTTCTTTGAGAGTTGATTTAAGCTAGTTATACGTATCCTTATTTGAGGTTTTTATTAGACCAGTTAATGGTGGGATTTCCTCTCGGTTCGTATTGTCTTATCATCTATCTATGATAACTAGGTTCCCTTCATTGTAGCTTTCTAGCATGCGAATGACTTCAAATATGGTTGACCTGATCCTACAAATGCAGTTGCGGATTGATCTTTGGACGGAGTGGAAGTGGGAAGACTACGCTTTTGCAGGTTCTCCTTTGGCACACTAGCATGTTCTGTGTCTTTTCACTTTCATTGGTAGACCTCACGTTGCCTCCTCTCTTACAGCTTATTGCTGGGTTGAACAAACCTACATCAGGTTCGATTGTTGTACAAAGATATGGAACAGATGGCCTCCCAGAAAATGCAGCTAAATTGTTGACACCAGAGAGAGTCGGACTTGTTTTCCAGTTCCCTGAAAGGTATGGCTGATACTGAAGGATTTGTGATCCACCTGATGGAGAATATTTGACTCTTGACTGTCTAACTTGTCTATTCCTACTTTCTTGTTTTTGAGTGGCTTTATGCTGCAGCTAATTCATCCCAAGCACATGAGTAATTGACTAGTTCCATGTCTTCACCCCATTATTTATGCTAGGTATTTCTTAACAGATACTGTGATTGAGGAGGTTACATTCGGCTGGCCTAAGCAAAGGGCGGACTCTAGTTTGAGAGAGCAGCTTGCCTTCAATCTCTCTAAAGCATTGAAATGGGTATATTCTCTCTTCTGCAGACCCTCATATTCAATTATCCATGATTGCTTGATTGATTTATGTCACGAGGTTGATCCTTGCAGTGGCATTTTTCCTTCTCAAGCAATGATGTGTCATTTTAAAATCGACAGGTTGGATTGGAAGGTATACCCTTTGATAAGAGTCCTCTGTCTCTTAGTGGTGGCTACAAACGCCGACTTGCTCTGGCAATTCAATTGGTTTAAACCTTTACTTCTGTGATTTTGTGATCTCTGTGTCGCTGTTGCGGTTGACCTACTTTACTGGTGGATTAAGTATTCTTGTTCAGGTTCGAACTCCGGAGCTGTTGATATTGGATGAGCCTCTTGCCGGTCTAGGTAATGTAGATGCTTCCTATCCTTGGTAATTTGAAGATTGGTTGTTGTCTTATGAATCCGGAAGGCTGGAACCATTTTTACAGATCATCTCTCCCGTAATTTGCTCTCTCTTTTCTCATCTTTCCATTTTTTAGTTTATTTCTTTTGTTTTGGTATTTATTATGGAAAATATCATTATGATGATCTGATTCAGTATAGGTTGCAACACGACGCTGTCCACTTGTAAATTTGTTCTTTAACTTTGCTGTGCATGATAGACTGGAAGGCTCGGGCTGATGTTGTAAACCTATTGAAGCTTTTGAAGCAAGAAGTAACTTTGCTTATTGTCAGCCACGACCTGAAGTGAGTTCCGTTTGTACGCATAGCATTTCAACTGCATCATAATGATCTAAATTCAAATGTTCCTCTTGCAGAGAGTTGGCATCATTGGTTGATCAGTCATGGAGGATGAAACTTGGTGGGATACTCGAGCAAGAGCCTCTTCCATCATGATTTGTCTGTTGTGCAATTCGCCTTCTCGTAAATTCAGTAGGAGATTTTAGGCTCTTCAGGTTAGTGTACTTGTTCATCCTTTGTTATGATACAATCAATTTCATTGGTACTATTTCAAACATTTGAGTTTTTCGTAGAGTTTGTTGCTCGACATTCTTTATTTTTTTCATGGTTTAAACTTGCAAACCTGAAGGTAGTTGCAGTGGTTTGCGCAAGGATGTATTATGTGCATAAAGATCTTAAGAGTGTGCAGATAATTAAGATGATTATAACTTTATGAGATTATCTTATTTCTGAACTTAGGGACCATCCGGAGCACTAATAACCTATTACAACAAGAGGGGAAGGAAGAAACATTGAGAGAACACATGAAGAGAAGACGACAAATCAAGACTTTCACTTGTAATACAACAACAACAAATCAAGCCTTTATCCCATCAAGTGAGATCGGCTACATGAATACGACGGCGTCATTTCAATCTGTCATGTAAATCATCTTCTATAAGATTATGATAGATCATATTATACTTCAAGGTTTTTTTTATGGTCTTTTTAGGTGTCCCTCGTCCTCTCTTGACATGTGTTAACTTCCAAAATTCACATCTTCTGACCTGCGTTTCTCTCAAGAAAATGAATCAATCATCAATCGAATTTGAAATTGGATTCGACTAGGAATAGAAAAAGATGATACATTTCTGCACTCATAAAAGGATTTCGATTAAAAAGATTTTGTTGATTCAGCTCTGCATCTTATTGAAATATCATCGAATTCCTATCCTATTATGTATGAGAAAACGGCATGACCATAAGGCTTTCACTTGTAATGACTGCACAAAATCCTCATGGTGCATATCCACCATGATCGCCTCCTTGGCCGCTCCTGGCACCACCACCGCCGGTAGTACTACCACCGGCACCACCTACAACTCCACCTCCGGTGCTGCCACCACCTGTGCCGCCTATGGCACCTCCTCCATTAGCGCCACCGTGGGTACCACTGTAGTCACTGCCTCTGCCTGGCACTGCTCCAGCTGCACCACCTCCATAGCCTTTTCCACTTCCATACCCACCACCAGCTCCTCCAGAACCAAAACTTCCTCCACCTACACCACCACTTCCGCCAACACCACCTACCGCCCCACCACCTGACCCTCCACCCCTTCCATACCATCCCCCTGCTGCTCCCGCTCCATAACTTCCTCCTCCAATGCCACCACCGTTTACTCCTACAGCTCCACTGCTTGATCCTCCACTTCCATAGCCCCCTTCTGCTCCGGCACTGCCTCCACCAGCGTACCCTCGTGCTCCACCATATCCTCCACCATGATAAACGGGTACACCACCAGATGCACCACCTAATCCGCCAGCACCACTGCCATATCCACCATGTGCTCCTCCAATGCCAAATGAAGCGCCACCCAATCCGCTTCCACTACTGCCCCCATAAGCAACTCCTTCACCGTGAGCTCCACCTCCGCTAGGATAACCAGCTCCTCCACCAACTATTGTACTAGGATAGCATTCTATGACGCCGGTGCCAAGGGAAGGCAGTTGACGAGTTGTCTCAAGAGGGAGGAGAATTCTGCCTACAGTAGGGAGGAGCATTCTATTGGCGGAGCTTTTGGTGCTCATTCTGGTGGCAGAGCTTGTAGTGCTGATCAAAGCTATAAGTAGGAGAAAGAAAGTAAAATAACTGAGTCGGTGGTTTGCCATGGATGATCAGAATGCTTACAAGGATACCTATTCGTTCATTGGCACTAAGCGATGCTTGGATTTGTACGAATCATAATACGGGTTTCTTAAAGTGCAGGTGGAGGGAGAGGCGTCGAGTACGCGTTGATTGTGCTTTGGGCGAGAGGTTGAAGCACATGAAAGACGAAGCTGATATCATGTCGCTCTTGCTGAAGTTCCTGGCAGTTGGCTCATGAAAACCGCAGGGGTTTCTCGATGCAATGCTGGTGATCAAGTGGAGCTAATGGCATGAGGGGGATTTTGCTTGTTTCCATATGGTACTTTTTATCTTATATGTTGAGTTTATATGCTGTCTTTATTTTTCTCTTTCTAATTGTTGCTGTTTAGATAGCTTGTTAATGTTCGACTTTGGTTTCTGGTTAAGTGAATAGAACTGTCTTAACATATTGACGAAGTGGTCTTGTGAGATTAATAACATGTCTACCTGGACAACATATACAGTAACATGTCCACCGATACGTGTTTTCTACTCGGTCAAACCGATGTGTGCATTCTGAAATATACTAAACGTTTTTGGAGTATCCGATTTGTGATATGTGTTCTTTTTCTTGTTGATATATTATTAGAGGATCGTTATTTGTTACATGAATCATTGGTTCCGATTCAACAGCGAACCATGCGTCATACATAATGGCGGCATGTCGATATTATGTTTTGTGATCTCTGCTCGTCTATAATGTTTTTGGTGCAGTGCCCATTTCTAGATCCAGACGAGAAGTACTAAAATAGGCAAAGTTGATTTTATCATTCTAGATCTGCGGAGAGAGAATCAAGTTCCAAGTCGCCAGGACTAGATAACAAGTATAGGTCGTACCGCATATACTCCTACTCTCATGCAAGAATTTGGGCTCAGCTGAACTCAGGTCCAATTTATATCGGGCCAATTTGCTGGCCGCCCAGTCCACTGGATTCGTCTGATGCGTAGCCGATATTTTGCAGACCGGAGAAGCATATTTATGATTCGGGAATCGTCCCAATGCATTGGACATTGGAATTTGGAAAGATAAAAGACGTTTTTGGCTTTTTGCTCTAAAAGCTAGCCAACTTTTTCGGCGCTGTGGCCTGTATCTGGAGAACTGTGTCTTGACCCTTTCCCGATAAGAAAAAGACGTAAACGTAACGAACTGATGCAACATGAGGGATGATGTGAACGTTCGCATCGGTTAGAAGCAAAAGTAAGAGTAATATTCACTCTGTCTCATTATTTTTATAATGTTTTGATTTTATATATATTTTGATATAAAATTTGATATATATATATATATATATATATAATTTTTTTATAAATTTATAATGAAATATCAATGATTATAAATTGAAATATGTAACTTACACAATCATTGATGTTTCACCATGAATTTACAAAAAATCAAATTTGATTGTCATTGCGCGCGTGTCAAATTTTATATCGAGATGTATTTTATGTCAATCTGTTGCGTTTTTTATGGGACGAAAGGAATACTTTTTTTTTTTATCAAATTCAATACACACATAAAATCTCATGTCAGGTTAATCGTTGTATTTATTTTGGGATGAAAGGAGTATTATTTCTTTCCTATTTAAATTATAATGTTAAATTTAATAAGCAATAAAATTATTCATGTTACGAACTGTCCGTAAGACGATGAAACATCGTATTACGTAACATTATTATGAAACACATATGATACTTTAAGTCATGTACTGTAATCTTGAATCAATGACATAATTCTTTCACGTTATTAAAATAAGTAATAAAATGATAATTCTTTTCTATTTCTGCTCAAAATTGGAGTTGACCAGAAATAGAAAATTTTGGGTTGTGCGGAAAATGAGTAATAAGATTTTTTAAATTATGTATTCCCCCGACCCAATTTAGATGAAATCATTTGATCCGACATGGAGTTTATGTGTGTTCAATTTTTATGCATTTTGTTGAAGAAGATATTAATTCGTATTAAAATATTTTTTTAGTGATAGTGAGGTTATTATAACACTCGTGGGAGAAGACACTAGATATATTGTATCAGATGGTGAATATTTTGATTTTTTTTATGTGAAAATTTTATCAAAATTGAAAAGATTGTAAGAGACAATCAAATAAAAAAAAATATTACATGTATATTGAGACGGAGGGAAGAGAGCTCCTTTCGTTCAAAAAATAAATAAATGCAAAACTTTTTTTTTGGATTTCTCATAAAAATTACAATATTTTTTTATTTAAAAACTCTTTTCCTAACAAATAAAAACATTCATATTTTTTATTTTATTTCGCATAAACTCATCAACTGCCACTTCTCCTCCCATTCTTTTTTTTTTTTTCTCTCCTTCCTCTTTCACAACAAAAAATGCAATTAGGTCATTTCTATGAAATTCAATACATATATAAATTTTCAATCCAAATCAAACCGTTATATTTTTTATGGGACGGAGAAAACACAATAATATTACTCCCTTCGTCTTAGATAAAATGCGATACTCCCTTCGTTCCATATAACTTACAACACTTTCATAAATGATAAGAATCTAATGTAAAAAAATTCTCAATATCCCCATTTTATATCACATTACTTTCTCGATCATTATTGTCCCTCATCGACTCATATTTTTTTTCTACACTTATAAGGATAAAATCATCAAAACTATTAAATTCAACACACATATAAACAATCGTATCAAGTTAAAGTTTCGTTACGTCTCATAATTATTATAATATTTTTTTCTTCATATACTATTCAACACGTAATTTGAGAAGTTTTCTTTATTTATCTAAACGATACGATTTAATTTTTTATTGATTTACAGTCATAATATATGACGTTATTATTATTAATATTTTATGATATTTTTTCAAAAAACAATGATGGATCATCCCATAATACCTATCAATCCCTTTATATATATTTGATTAAAATAATATAATTTTTTTTTAAATGGAGGAAGTAGTTTATATTGGGACGGAAAAGAACGACATTGGAATTTGAATGCAACCAAATGGAGTATTCCTTTATCCTAGGCACCTACCAAGACTACTAAATTTCCTCTCTTTGATTTTCAAACTTTGGTCCCTCTCCTCTCTACCCCCTCTTGCTTCTCCTCACAAGCAAGCCAAAACCACCACCAAAAATTCCATTCCCATTTCTCCCTCAACAACCATTCAACTCCACCTCTCACCACCACCACCACCACCACCACCGTCGCCGCCTCCGTTGGTCACAGCCGATGGGGACGGAATCCACCGCAATCGAAATAACCTCACCTCTGCTCGAAGCAACGAAGGAACCGACAGCAGTCGAAGCCGTCGATCCGATACCGGAATGGAGGGACCAGATCACGATCCGAGGCCTGCTCGTGAGCGTGATACTGGGGACGCTATTCAGCGTGATAACGCACAAGTTGAACCTCACGGTGGGGATAATCCCGTCCCTCAATGTGGCGGCGGGGCTGTTAGGGTTTTTCTTCGTGAAGAGCTGGACGGGAGTCGTGTCAGGGTTAGGGTTTGGGGGAAAGGAGTTTACGAGACAGGAGAATACGGTGATTCAGACGTGTGTGGTTGCGTGTTATGGTCTCGCGTATAGCGGTGAGAGGGACGGATTGGATTGGATTGGATTGATGCCTGGTTTTGTGGTGATGTTGGAAACTTCGCTCGTTGCCAATTGGTTTTGAGTTGAAACATTGAGCTTTACTATTTTTGTTGATGTCGTTGTGTTGTTTTCTTCCATTTTATTTGTTTTATTGTGGTTCTCGTGCTTGGTTTGATTGTAGATTAGTACATTGTTGAGGAATCGACTCTATCGAGAGCACTAGCTTGTTGGAAGAAAGCACATGGGTATAATTGGTGGTGTTATTAACATGCTCGTCATTTAACATTCCTTATTTAGCATGGAGAATGGACAATGCACTAGCTCGTCTTTTATATCATGTGTCAAATTAGCGAGGTTAGAAGGTTGTAGCTAGTGTTGTAGAATCAACTCTGACAGAGGCTTTGGTTGTAGAATCAACTCTTATATCATGGTCTTTGGTTGGGCGATGTGTTGTAGAATCAACTCTGACAGAGGCTTGAGCTTTCACTAGAAGAACCATGGGATGTTGAGAATGGTTTACCCATAGCTAGTAGGACCGAAAATATTACAAATGCATATTTATACATCTTGGGCCACTCAACTCATTAGCAATCGGTTTTTGAGTCCAAACCGCAGAGGTTTATTTATGGATATTGTTTGCATTGTCGGACTCATGGTTGGTGTTTGATTGTTTTTGGCTTGGTAATAATTGAAGTGTAACAAGATTTGGGTGTGGATAAAGCTACTAAATAACAAGCTGTGCTTAGTGTTTCCACTTACCATATATGGCTTGGTAAATTCTTTCCTGTGTGATGTTCCGTGGGAGCAATAAATAGAAACTAATACTATTGTCTTTCCTTTGCCCTAGTGTTCCTTTGAGTGTTTCTGACATTCTGTTTTCCTATCTATTACTAATTGTAGAAGATAAACATGGACAAATCACCTCGGTGAGAACTTTTTATCTTTTGTTTTGTTTTCAACTTAGGCTGCAGCTGCTTGATTCGTTCATTAGCATAAATTTCTTGTTTATTTTAAATCAATGTCCGTTAAGCTGTTCGTCTTCTTAGGATGCTCAAAGTTTGATTATTCACAGGGGGCTTTGGGTCATATCTGATTGCAATGGATGAGAGAACATACAAGTTAATTGGTGCTAGCTACCCCGGGAACCGAGCAGAAGATGTGAAGAACCCGGGTCTTTGGTGGATGATTGGTTTCCTATTTGTTGTCAGCTTCCTTGGTCTTTTCAGCCTGGTTCCCCTTCGAAAGGTACCTCCGCTGTGAATGAGTTGTGAATTGTGCTATAAACTAATCTAAAGACGCTATCCCGATTTCCAAACTTGTTCGCTGTCAATTACGACTCCCTCACCCAGTGAATTTAACATTTGCTGTCTGATAGTATATCTTATGGTCTGTCTATGGTTTAAGGTCATGGTGATGGACTACAAGCTCACTTATCCCAGTGGAACTGCTACAGCTATATTGATCAACAGCTTTCACACAAAGGCGGGAGCAGAGCTAGCAGGGTATGTTACCAAATAAATGCATACAACAGACAATAAGTGATGTCCAATCTAATCATCTCCTTGTTTATAGGTGTTGATTGGTTTTATTTAATGCTGTATATATACTCTATTTTAAACTATGAGCGTTTATTTTCCTTTCTTATTTTTTTCTCCTCGCTATGTCCATGTCATGCAGGAAGCAGGTGAAGTGCTTAGGGAAATATCTCAGTTTAAGTCTATTCTGGAGCTGCTTCAAATGGTTTTTCAGTGGTATTGGCGATTCATGTGGTTTTGATAATTTTCCCAGCCTTGGACTGACATTATTCAGAAATACGTAAGCTTCCATCATAAGCTCCTCGCTAGTTTTGATTTTTGCTTGTATCATATATGGCGAACATTTCTCCTAGCTGTCATTTTTAGATACTTAGTTGAAGGTCAGGGCGTGACTATCTTTCAAGCTATTGCTGCCTTAGGAATGTATTCTTGATGCCACTAGTATTTTATGATGCTATGTTTTCATTTCAAGTATAGACGTGAAGTTGTGCATTTGAGAACTATGTGCACTGCCCTTTGTGTGACATATCTGTAAATTGTCGTGCAGGTTTTACTTTGATTTTAGTCCAACATACGTTGGATGCGGGCTTATCTGTCCTCATATAGTTAATTGTTCAGTTCTCTTTGGTGCAATCTTGTCATGGGGTTTCCTTTGGCCGTTTGTTACCAAGCATGCCGGAGATTGGTATCCTGCTGATCTGGGTAGCAATGATTTTAAAGGACTTTATGGGTATAAGGTAAGTCGATTGGACCTCTACATGAAAATAGAAAGTTCCACTAGAAAGGATGTATTGAGGACCTTAATGTGTTGCAAAAGACGGTCTACATGCGTTAGCTGTTTTTCTGCTTACCTTTCCTTGTAAAAGATTAGGGTGAAGAAAGCTAATGCGGATATGGGATGCTTTAGAATGGATTTTTGCTGGTAGCATTTGTTTATTCTCTTAAGAGTATAGACTCATGCCTAGTGTAAAGATATAAACGAAGCGTGACCAAAATTGGAGCAAAGTATACTACATTGTCTACTACTATTACTTTGTTTTGTTTACCATGATATATTACTATTTAGTGACATCATTCTATGGAGTTTCTCCTAGAACAAGCTTCCATTGGTTACCAAATCCTAAGGACACCATGAAATTTTATACTGCTGATTATCGTACTGTCAATGTGTCATCTGCAGGTCTTCATAGCCATTGCCTTAATTCTCGGCGATGGCCTTTATAATTTGATCAAGATAATAGCAGTAACTATTAAAGAGATCTGGAATAGCAGTAGCAAGCAGAACCTACCTGTCATGCAACAATTTCCTGGTTAGTGGACCTTCTCTTCTTCATGTACTGGTCTTGACATTCTCTTTAAGATGATCATATTTCCGGTGCCTACCAATTTGGCTCCAGTTTTAGTCCACTTCAGTCAAAAGATAGTGCTCAAAGATAATTAATCATCATTTTCAGCAGTGATGGTATCTACTATCCTGAAGGATACACGAACTTGTTCAATGGGCGCTCATTTCTTGTGTTTTATTTTTATTCTTTCTGTTAAGATTTGGGGTTGACTTTTTAGATTTGATATTTCCTATAAATAGACCCTTATTGTGTTGAAAATAAGGTGAGAGAGAAAGTAGGGTTTTCAGAGCGATACACAGGAGAGAACGATCTCAAAACAAATCTCTGTTATCTGATCAGTGAGTTTTTCTTCCCGTGGATTTTTTCTTCTCTTTGAGGGTTTTTCCCATGTAAATCTGGTATCGTTTTTCGTTCCTGTTATTTATCAATTATGCTTGTTAATTGATCGATTGTCTGCTAAATTACAATTTTGAGATTGTCTCGAGATTCAAATCGTAACAAGTGGTATCAGAGCAAAGGTTAATTTTTGGTTTGAGATTAACTGGGATCGCTGTCAGAAAATCAAAAGGAGATCGAAGTTGCCGCCGTCGTTGGTTGTCGCCGTCAAGGGAGATCCAAATCGATAGCCAGAGGAGTTGTCGCCTTGGATCTAAGTTTTGAAATATTTGATTTTTTCGATCGGAATATTTCGAAAAAATCTTTTATTGATATTCGAAGTTTTTTAAAAAATCTTTTAAAAATCAAATCTATTATTTGAAAGATTTGATTCACTTCGTATTCCTAGTTGATTCGAAGTGAATATTTCGAAAGTT
>JAOVYX010022772.1:0-14229 GCA_035668315.1 Drosera spatulata
ATGAATGTTATGTATGTTAGGTTCCATGTTATGAATCAGCTCTTGTGTTTTAAATCTTATTCGAGCTAATTGAATTGGTGTAGGAACCTTGAGTTAGTTTAATTATCTGAGATAATTAGAAGTTAAAAGCTAAGGAACGTAGTGAGCTAAGCCAATACTCATTACAAACATTCCATTTTAATCCTCACACCTAAGACTTATAAAAATCAATGATTGATCTAAGTAATTCTAAATGAATAAACCATAATCCCTACATTTCTCCCTATCTAAGCAGCCTACCTTGCTATCTAGTTTAGTTTGACATTTCTGAATCATTAGTTTAGTTATTCAACCTTTTAAACAACCCCTCCCCCCCCCCCCAACTCCTAGAACAGTAACAATCTTAAGTTAGTTTAGTTGATCAGTTTCAACTTTCTCTGTGAGATCGATCCTTACTTTCATTACTACATTTAATTCCATATTTATAGAGTGAAATGAGTGCTCATAAATATCAATTTGATGTGTAAACGACAGCACGCATCACCCTCTCATCATTTCGATTCACCAATAGCCATCGATTCTTCCATCCTTTGTGGTAGTCCTGAACCTTCACAATCCACTTCATTCCCTTGAACGTTTGAAGGCTGACCCAGTTCGATTCTTTGGCCTTTTTGTTCGTATTGAAGTGAATGTAGTTAAGGAAAAAGGCTGGGGTTATGGAAGAAACTTATTCCCAAAACTTAATGACAGTCATGTAAATTACGGAGATGAGATAAAAGGAGTTTGGGGTAAGCTAAAAGGGAGAAGACTAACAAAGTTCACCGCCACTTCGATGAAGGGATGAACCGGGAATCTAAAACCCGATCCTATGGCGTCAGTGTAAAAAGAGAGGTAGTTGGGTGGATAGAAACTATTGAAGTTGAGATTTGGATAAGGGGCAAAAAATTCGAAAAACTTAGGGACATTGTAATAAAAAAAAATTTGTCATTACAGTTCGTTAAAGAAAAGAAGGAAGGACAATCCAAAGGGGTATTTTCAGCTCGAGGGTCGAAGGCGGCCAGATTTTCATCCTCTGCCTCTTCCTCTGCCCAATTTCTTCCCTGATGTCTCCCTTGTCTTCGTCCTTGCCTCATCTCTAGCCTTCTTCTTTGCCCTCTTCGACTCCTTTGTCTTTCTTGACCTCTTTGATTTTCCCGACTTCTTCCTTTTCCTAACCTCTACAGTGGGGGACTTAGCAGGGCCTATATCTTCCCAGATCAAAGTCCTAATCTTGGCCTCCCTTTCTATCGGGGGCCAAGCAATTAGGGGGACAACATCTAGCATTTCATCATCTAGGGGTTCTAAAGCCTCAAGATCAAAAGGCCTAAAAAAGGATTGAACTTCTGAGAAAAAGGGGTCTAGCTCCACGTCTATTGGATGAGAATCGACTTCTTCATCCTCCAAGTTTACAACTGGGATATTAACCCTAGTTGAAACTCGTAAACGAGTGCTTAAAGGAGGGGGAGATGATGTAGAAGGGGAATCAGGGTTTTCATCCTCATGAGCATAGCGGGGGAGGGATAGCAGAATTAGAATTTGAGCTTAAGTTGGAAAGGTCAATGGAAGAACTAATGCTTATCGGTTTCATAGAGGGGTTTTAGGTCTTTGAAACTTGAAACCGGGATCGCAGGTGAGGACGGCGGATGAGAGAAAGATCGATTAAAAGAGAAGAGGAAGGGAGAATGGGAATCATTCCCCATATATATATATATAGAAAGAGAGGGGTGGGGGGGTAGAGAGGGGCGAACGAGGTGGGACATAGGGGAATGCCCACGAACCAAGGACCTGAAAGGTCACATCCATCCTCGGGGGCATGATTTTTGGCGGGAAAGCCATGCAAGACGCACATGGATGGCACAGGGCACAAGGTGCCACTAGTAAGCCGCCACGTGGAAAGCAATTAGTCCCATCAGGCAGTCCAATCGGCACCCCTCATCATTACCATTTCAAGTTTTAAGATAGAGACCAGGGAGTTGTTGCAGCAAAAGGTCCCGGTCCCCAAAAGAATAGCATATCCAAGCCTCATTATAGGCAAGTCAAAGGCCGGGGGGCCCAGTATAGAGCCCCGGCCTTGAAGCATATGGTCTCGATCTCAACATACATTAAAACCGGGACCGGGGGGTAAGTGTTTATACCAAAATCAAGCACTCTCCGATGGGCTAAAGGCTCAGAGTAAGGCCCAACATCAATTAACCAAACACCTATTATAAAGGGAAAAAATGGCATGAAATGAGCGGGAAGCCCTCAAACTCATGAGATTATGCCAAGTGTAAGAAACAGAGGGAGTGAGGATTTACTATAAATATCTACCCCACCAACCCAAAAAAGGAAACTTCACTTGGACACTACTCTGCAATCTTATCGGAAAACTCTAAAACCATACTAACTTAAGCATCGAAGTCGGCCCCCAAGGAAAACTCCTCGGGCCCGACTAAACGATTTCATTGTTTCTGGTGTGTACGCAGAGCGAGCACGAACCAGGGCCCAACACCTTTTCACAACACAAAATACCTGGATTCATAAACCTAGGCCTCCCTACTCGCTTTTACCATAAACAGGCAGAACCAGGATTAAATGATAGGAGGGCCACGCAAAACAAATAAATCATAATCATCAAGTTATAATGTGTATGAAAACGCACATCATTTCTTTATTTTAAATGTTTGTCTTATTCCTCTTGTATTGTCTATTTTATTTTTTCAGCGTCTTTTTATCTTGGAATGTTGGCACTACTGTGTTTCCATGTTTTTGGTATATTGACGTGGAGTTTGGAGCAAAAATGAAGAAGGATGAAGAAAATGGCAAGTCATGAGCTCAAAAAACTGAATTTCACGATTCATCATCGTTTCACGTGCTTCGAGAGTTTATACGATAACGTTTTGCAGCGTTTAGATAAATTAGCATGTTTATATGTGTTGTTTAAGTTTCTAGAATTTGTGGACATCTTTTAGTATTTTTTGTATTAGTTTTAAGGTAAACAGAGTGTCGCGGGCACTACAGCTAGTGTCGCGGGAAGGCCTAGCGTTGCGGGCGCGACAGCCAAGGGTCACGGGCGCGACGGAGTATTCAGCAGATTGTATGGTTTTTTAGCCTGTCGCGAGCGCGACTGACATGGCCACGGCCGCGACGTTGTTCCTGATGCAAAAAATCAAATTTCAGCCATTGAATCGATCTGGTCTCAAACCCTCGCCTATAAATGCATGCCCTAGGGTTGTTCTAAGCATAATAGAGAGGAGGAAACGCTCAGGGACCGCAGAGGAAATCAAGGGAGGCGAGACGCAAAGAGGACGAGCCTTGGAGGGAATTTGGAGAAGTTTTGATCCGCAAACACATAGGATTCCTTTGGACATTAGTTTGGAACGCTATGTGCACTGTAAAACCCTTGTTCTCAGTAGTTCAATCTCTGCAGAATGCTTGTATATATTGTCATGTTTAATTCCGTGCTTTATTCAATTCTTATGTGTAAGTAGTTCATTAGTAGGGATACGTTGATTAGTTTTGATGGCCTTAGATCATGAGATGTTGACTACATGACAGAAACCAAAGGTGTTTGATAATGAAATGATGCATGAAACCTGTTACAATTATCATATAACAGGTGTTTATTAGACTAATCACCTAATATACATAGGTTAAAGCTATAAATCATACTAAGTGGTTTTGTTTAGTAGCTAATTTATATAATATGATTTAAGCTAATTATCGTATACAATTAATGGTTTCATATGCATGTAACATGATTAGTTTAAGCTAATTACTATATTTAAATCATGTTTGAGTTAATTGAAATGATTTAGACCTCTTGAGTTACTTTAACTATTCGAGCTAATTTGAAGTTAGAAGTTAAGGAACGTAGTGAGTTAAGCAAAAATTCATTACAAACATTCCACATTAATCATTATGCCTAAAATTCAGAAACATCAATGATTGATCTAAGTGACTTAAAATGATTCAACCATCCTCCCTACATTTCTCTTAACCTAAGTAATCCACCTTTTTTTCTACCTTTATTTCTATCTTCTTTTGATTAATTAGATTAGTTTAGTTAACACATTTCAAACAGTTTAAACACCCCCCCCCCCCATTCCTTAGGATAGTAACTATTTCAAGTTTGTTTAGTTGGACATTCACCATTCCCTGTGGGTTCGACCCTTACTTCCACTACTGCATTAATTTTATATTCTTAAAGTGAAAGTGGGTGCATATAAATTCTAATTTAACGTGCCGACGACAACACGCCTTAAATTTTTGCGCATTTGCCAAGGAATCGGTAACGAGTGTCAAGTCATCCCAACATAACTTAATAATTTTCTATTCTAGGTTTTAAAAAAACTAATTATTTTAAAGACTTAATTGTCTTTAACATAATAAAATAAAAAAAATCATCATCATTTTCTTGAATTCAAAAGAAGTTTGTATGAATTTTTATGAACTTAAGAAGTAGTAGGGTAACTGGATCTGAAGTTAGGAAATTAGTCTCTAATTTCAAATCTCCTCTGATAAAAAGCTCTACTCCCTTTTTAGGTTCTACACCTTCAACTTCCTCTCCACCCGCTCAAACAGAAAGGAGTTTCACTCCTATTATTTTCGAAAATTTTGAAATGGAAAAAAATAATCAACACAATGCGAATAATGCTGAGCAAAATCTAGATCGAACTCTTCAGGAGTTGTCTGCTCCCACATTAGAGGATGAACCTCTTTGCATAAATTTGTCAACTCTAAATGTGCCATTCAAATTAAATTCAGGGCTTCTGAACAAACTCCCTGTGTTTCATGGTCTACCTGGTGAAGACCCGCATAGACATTTGAAGGAGTTGCATGTAGTTTGCAAGTCATGTAATACTGATGGTATAACGGTTAACGTGGTGAAACTGTTCGCATTTCCTTTCACCTTACAAGGTTATGCAAAAGACTGGCTGTATGAACAACTGTCTGAATTAATCAATACCTGGGAAGAAATACAGAATGCTTTTCTTGATAAATATTTCCCATCAAGCCGAACATCGAATCTACGTAAAGAAATTTTCGGGATTAGACAAAAGACGGGGGAAAACCTTCATGAATATTGGGGGCGTTTCAAACGCTTATGTGGAAGCTGCCCACGCCATTCGATAGCAGAAAATCTCCTAATTCTACATTTCTATGAAGGGTTGCTACCTGAAGAACGTCATCGAATAAACTCTTCGAGTGGTGGCGCCCTAACGAACAAAACTCTTCCTGAAGCAAGGAGACTGATAGAAATGTCTGTCCAAAGTTCTCAAGATTTCAGCCTAAGGGCTGATGCTGATAGAGAGGCAGCTGAAAGCTCGACAACTGATAAAAAGATTGATGCACTTACTGATTTGGTTACTGAACTAGTAACTAACACTACTAAATTACAGTTTCAAAAAGTGAAGTCGTGTGAATTCTGTCAGGGTATAAACCATAAAACGGATGCTTGTCGTTCCTTATATGAGGATGTAATGCTGTTAATTTTCAAGGACAAAGGACAGCACCATGGAATAATATGCCTGATCTACCTTGGAGGAACCATCAAAATTTTCGATGGGCACCACAAAATAATGTCCAGAATGTTCCTCAACAACAAAAATTCCCTCCAGGATTTGGTCAAGGACAGCAGCAGCAGCAACAACAGCACTTCAACGCAAATAACAATAATCAAGGATCATCAAGTGGAATATCACTTGAAGATATGGTCAAGCAAATGGCTATAACACAAATACAAATGCAAAAGGATGCTAGGGAGACAAAGACTGACATTTAGAGCATCCAAAGTCAAATGAGCCAATTAGCTTCTGATATGAGCTAGTTGAAGGCTCAAATGAACAACAAACTCCCTTCTCAGCCTATAAATCCCAGAGAGTCAGCAAACGCAATAACTCTGAGAAGTGGACGAGAGTTAGCAGAAAATTATGAGAATCCTCACGAAGTTGAAGATGAACTGGAAGTTCATAAAGATAAGGAGAAAGGGGTAACTGAAGTTTCTCAAACCCCTAAACAACAAGAAGAAACAAGAATTATTTCTAATGCTCCTTTTCCTAACCGATTGACAAAGGATAAGAAAGCAGAAGCAGAAAAGGACATATTTGAACTTTTTAAGAAAGTCAAAGTAAATATCCCTTTGTTGGAAGCAATCAAACAAGTTCCAAGATATGCAAAATTCTTAAAGGAACTTTGCACCAACAAAAGAAAATTACAAGGTCATGAATGAGTCATGGAACGCGAGAATGTTTCAGCTGTTTTACTGAAAAGGCTACCACATAAACAAAAGGACCCTGGAATGTTTACTATGGCATGCACAATAGGAAGTGTGCAAATTATAGGCTGTATGATTGACCTAGGAGCGTCCATTAATATGATGCCCTTATCAATTTTTCAATCCTTGAATTTAGGATGCTTACAATCAACTAGGGTTATAATTCAGCTTGCTGATAGGTCCGTCACATATCCTGTTGAAGTGGTAGAAGATGTCCTTGTGAAAGTTAATGATCTTATATTTTCGGCAGATTTTTATATTATTAAGACTGAAGATGGTCAAAACCATTCAACATGTGCACCTATTTTATTAGGGAGACCATTCCTACGGACAGCTAACACTAAAATTGATATTAACACGGGAAAGCTGTCTATGTAATTTGACGGAGTGATGATTGAATTTAATATTTATGAGGCAATGACACATCGAAGTGATCAAGTATTCGCTGTGTGTTCGCTTGGTACCTCCATGTCCCTTGAAAAAGAATTATTTTGTGCAGATGAGTTGACCTTTATGGAAACCATTAAGAAAATTAAAATTGATCAAGAATTTGACCAAAGCAATTATGATCATGACCTATCTTTTCTTGGAGATCAATTGCAAGGGCAAGAACATGTCAAAATGTTTGAATTACCGCAAGACCATGAAAAGATCAAACCATCAATTGAAACACCACCAACTTTAGAGCTGAAACCATTGCCAACTCAGTTGAAATATGCTTATTTGGGTGACGATAACAAGTTACCAATTATTATTTCATGCCAACTGACGGATGAGCAAGAAAAAGCTCTGGTGGATGTACTGAAAAAGCACAAAATGGCCATTGGATGGACTCTTGCTGATATTTAAGGAATTCCTCCTGCTACTTGCATGTATAGAATTTTATTAGAGGACAATTCCAAACCATCCAAAGAACCGCAAAGGAAATTAAATCCTCCTATGATGGAGGTGGTGAAAAATGAAATTTTAAAATTGCTCGATGCTGGAGTAATTTACCCAATAACGGACAGCCGATGGGTAAGTCCGATACACGTGGTGCCTAAGAAGTAAGGCTTAGCGGTTGTTGAGAAAGACAATGGTAAACAATTACAACCCGTGTGCAAAGTGGCTGGAGAGTCTGTATTGATTACCGCAAATTAAATGCCGCCACGAGAAAAGATAATTTTTCATTGCCTTTTATGGACCAAATGCTAGAAAGGTTAGCAGGCCGTTCTCATTACTATTTTCTAGATGGATATTCAGGGTATAAACAAATTATGATAGTCCCTGAAGACCAAGAGAAAACAGCATTTACCTGTCCCTTTGGAACCTATGGTTATAGGCGTATGTCCTTTGACTTATGCAATGCACCTCCAACGTTCCAGAGGTATGTAAGGTCTATATTTTATGATTATATATCAGAAATAATAGAGGTCTTCATGGATGATTTTTTAGTCTATGGAAATTCTTTTGGCAATTGCCTGATAAATCTAGAAAAAGTTCTGAAAAGATATGTAGAAACGAACCTCGTTCTAAACTACGAAAAATGCCATTTTATGGTAGAAAGAGGTTTACTTTTGGGACACGTTGTCTCCGCGAAGGAATTAGAAGTAGACAAGGCCAAAGTTGAAGTTATCAAATCTCTACCTTATCCCTCAAGCGTTTGAGAAATACGTGCATTCCTTGGACACGCAGGTTTCTATAGGCGATTTATTAGAGATTTTTCAAAGATTGTAGATCCCCTGAATAAGCTGCTAAAGAAAGATACCGAATTTACATTCACTGAGGAATGTAAAAAAGCTTTTGTGATACTCAAAGAAAAGTTAATCTCAACTTCTATTATTCAACCTCCAGATTGGAGTTATCCATTTGAGATCATGTGTGATGCGAGTGACCGAGCCGTTGGTGCTGTGCTTGGACAGAAAGTGGATAAGGTTCCACATGTGATTTATTATGCATCAAAAACCCTTGAAAGAGCTTTATTCAATTATTTTTTCCCTTGAAAAGTTCCGTTCCTATTTATTCGGGGTTAAAGTAATTGTATTCTCTGACCATGCTGTATTAAAGTATCTTCTGAAAAAGAAGGAATCAAAACTAAGATTATTACGATGGATTCTTCTCCTTCAGGAATTTGATATTGAGATCAGATATAAGAAGGGTGCAAAAAATCATGTCGTTGATCACCTATCAAGAATTATAAATCAGGATGAGTCAATTAGAATATCAGAACCATTTCCTGACGAGCATTTATATCATCTTCACGGTTATGTACCTTGGTATGCTGACCTTGTAAATTTAATGGTGATCAGAAAATTAGCAAGTGATCTTCCAAGGCATCACAAGGGGAAGATTAAAAGTGATGTGAAGTACTACTCCTGGGAAGATCCGATTCTGCTTAAATTCTGTAAAAATAGAGTGATAAGAAGATGCATTCCTGATCATGAGATCAAGTCAGTGCTGAAGCACCGCCACTCCTATGATTGTGGAGGTCGTTTCGGAGTAAGGCGAACAGCTCACAAGATTTTATCTTATGGAATTTTCTGGCCATCTTTAAACAAAGACGTCTATGAGTACGTAAAGATCTATGAGCAATGTCAAAAAATTGGCAATATATCAAAGAAAGATGAAATGCCTCAAAAATATGTGATGTCATGCGAAATTTTTGACATTTGGGTTATATACTTTATGGGACCATTTCCAAATTCTGAAGGTCACTCATATATATTCCTACCAGTTGATTATGTCTTGAAATGGGTAGAGGCCATACCTACACGAACTGATAACGCCAAGGTGGTGGTTGAATTTGTTAGAAATGTTATTTTTAATAGATTTAGCATACCTAGAGTCGTGATAAGCGATCGAGGAACCCACTTTTGCAACAAGATTATGGACGCCATGTTTAAGAAATATCATGTTAATCACAGGATCTCAACGACCTATCATCCGGAGAAGAGTCGACAAGCTGAAGTGTCCAATCGTGAGATTAAAAGGATCCTGGAGAAAATTGTCAATCCAAAGAGGAAGGATTGGAGTGACAAGCTGAATGACGCTCTTTGGGCATATTGTACTGCATACAAGACTCCAATTGGAATATCTCCGTACAAAATGGTGTACGGAAAAGCATGTCACCTGCCGGTGGAAATGGAACATAAGGCATGGTGGGTAATAAAAGAGCTTAATATGAAATACGAAGACTGTGTGAATATGAGAAAGTTCCAAATCTTGGAACTACGAGATTCGTCGTGATGCATATGAAAATACTGCTTTATATAAAGAAAAATTTAGCAGACTTCATGACGAGAAAATTTCACGGAAAAACTTTAAGGAAGAAGATAAGGTTTTACTCTACAATTCTCGCTTAAGGTTATTTTCTGTAAAACTGAAATCAAGGTGGGAAGGACCGTTCATTGTCAGAAAGGCCTTTAATCATGGAGCTGTTGAAATTCAAAGCGAAGACACGTCGAAGATTTTTAAAGTTAACGGTCATTGATTGAAACGTTACTTCGAACTTAAAGATTCGACGTGGTTTGATGACATTCCCTTGGAAGGGGTGAACTGCGTTTCAAAGAAATAATCTAACATCATGGTTGTCGAGCCAACGACAATAAACAAAGGCGCGTCTTAGGAGGCAACCCATGTTTAAGTTTTTTTTGAAGTTCGAATTTATTTCAATTTATTTCTGACGATCGTAAAAATATTAAACTGATAGACAACGCTAAACTCTGCTAGTTGGTGATATGAGTTATTTTAAAAATGACTTTGGAAGAGGAAACGAATGACTAAAAGGCATTTTAAGTCATTTCTGAAGGGCTTAAGACAAGAAAAATTCGTCTAGGTTGAAAATACATAGTCGCGGGCACGATGTGGAGTGTCGCGGGCGCGGCTAAAAGTGTCGCGGGCGTGACAGGACCAAGTCGCGGGCGCGACGATGCTGAGCCCTGATAAAAAAACCCTGAGGCCTCATTTTTCTTTTCTCCTTCAAATTCGAGGCGCCCTAACCTTTTTCCTCCCATACCATCCTTCAAATTCGTCAATCAACTCGTGCGATCAAATATTCTACACGTTCGCATCAACGAGGGGAATCTGTTGATTGTACGTACACATCCTGACACGTCTCAAATTCTGCGACATTCGAGGTTTTTCTTTGAGAAAACCAAGGTATGAATCCGAAATCTCAACTCCAAATTCAACAATCTTGTGTTCTAAATTGATCTACGCATTGTGTAGAGTATGAATTCATGGTAGGATTGTTGAATTACACCCTGAATTTGAGAGAATTCATGTCAATTTATGTAGGGGTTTTATCCAAAATGCCTCCTGCATTTTGATCGGGCGAGAGTACTTCAGCTGGAGCTGAGCGCATCCTAGTCCCATATCCGTATGATTCTATATTCATTCCGGAAGAGTATGAGGATCGTCACGGACTCGTAGAGCTATCCGCCAGACCAGATTTCATCATGCTGGTGAATTAGCCACACTCGGCCTTTGGACTGAGATTCTACATGCTGTTACACAGCTGGAGTGGCACCATACTCTTCTGACTGGATGGCCTACGTATCCGTTACTAGTCCGTGAGGTTCTAAGTACTTGGACTAGCATAGTTGGTCAGGCTCCAGTTGACGATCCAGTTGAGGAGTATGTCACGTTCTAGCTGGGGAACGAGATGGGAAGCCTAAACTTGACTGAGCTTTGCAGGATATATCATCTACGACCGGGAGGTTACCGGGAGTATGATGTGCCACATTTGCAGGAACTATGGCAGGAGTTGACATTGACTGGGGGATACAACCCCCAAACAGCAAGAGTTTCGCTTTTAGAAACCCTATCTTACACATTCTGCACTGGTTCCTGGCTTATACACTGCTGGCTACCAAGAGTAGTCACGGAGCTGTTTCCCAGAAGAAGCTAGGTATTTTCTTTGTGCTGCTGCACAACCTTGTGTCTCCACAACAGTATCTGTACCTTAGTACCGGGTACTTGCTGGTAGAGAAGATTGAGTCGGTCGCTGCAGACATTCCTAGAGCGCCCATTCTCATTGGTGGGTTACTTATCCCCCTAGTTGCGCACTTTGACTATGACATGATGGCTGTTCCAGCCCTGACTGAGTGGACGAGAGGATCGTTTGGTATAGAAAGTCTGATGAGGATTGGTATGATTTCTGTCGACCGTGATATCTACCATTTTACCGCGAGAGCTGGTGAGGAGCCTCTGTGCCTTCCACTTCCATCTTTTTCTCTGCGATTATCTGATTGGAGAATTGGGGCTTTCCACTAGCTGCTGCAGATGATGACCAAGACTGTGAGGGTGACTCAGCTACGGGTGAGCCTCAACAGCATCAGTCACCCATGTCACACCAGTCTCATTCTCATCATTCTACCCCAGCTACACCTTCGTAGATCCCTGCACCTGAGCAAATACCTCCTATGGACTGGAGCACTGCATATCAGTCTCTACAGCGAGAGGTGACTGGTTTGCGAGTTGATGTAACATCTATGCAAACTTCAACTATAACTCCAGAAATTGCTTGTTCACAAATTCCATCCCGTTGTCAGTTCGAAGCCTCTTGATCTGCCTACCGGTTTATGTCTCAATCAACTTCAACTATTACTTAAATGTCTCGAATACCTCTAATTTCTCTTTCAAGAAATATATCCAGACATAACAAGAGTAATCATCGATGAAGGTCAAAAATACTTTTTACCTCCCATCGAAGCATGCGGAGATGGCTCCCACAAATCTGGGTGAATGTAGTCGAGTGTTCTCTTCTGCTTGCCGAGAACGCAGCCCTCTTAGAATCGGAGCTTCTGTGTCTTCAATCCTCCAAGAAAACCTACTGAACTCAGAACATCCATCCCCCGATTGGCCATATGCCCAAGCCGCATATGCCACAGCTTCATCTCAGAACTAGCCTCACCATCACGGACGGACAATGAATTTGCAACAGCTGCAACTCCATCCTGCGTCGCGCCAACCAAATAGTATAATCCAGCACGAAGTCGAGCCTTCATAGTCACCAAGCGGTTCTCCTTAACCTCCATGTCCCCATCCTGAGAATGATAGGAACATCCTTCACGATCAAGAGAACCAAAAGAGATAAGATTCCGCCTCACAACTAGAACATATCGAACATCTTCCAATGTTCGCACAACACCATCCCACATACGTATACGAACATCTCCAATACTAAGAATCTTACAGGCAGCATTGTTACCCATAAGAATTACGCCGCCATTGGACTCAGTAAATGTGACGAACCACTCCCAATGCGGACAAATATGAAAGGTGCAACTGGAATCCATCACCCACTCTGAAGTAGATGCTACCATGGACTCCATGGTGGATGTAAGAACTGTCGAGACTGTCTGAGTCTTGACAATACCAGTGACTGGGGCTTCCTCCTTCTTTTGCTTGTTCTTTAGTTTAGGATATTCGTTTCTCCAATGTCCCTTCTGATGACAATAGTGACAAGAGTCGAATTTCTTCGAGTTTTTAGTCTTCGATCGACCTCTCAACTTATCCTGTTGTCTTTGATCCTGTCTTCCTCTGATGAATAACGCATTATTAGAGCTTGAGGGCCTGGATGATTTCAAGAGCTGGTGTCTCAGCTGGCTACTGGTCAAAGACGTCTTAACGCCTTCGAGTGACAGAGAATCCCTACTATGAATGATAGTAGTTACAAAGGCCTCATAACTACTAGGGAGAGAACACAATAGAATGACCGCCGCTTCTTCATCGTCGATGGTGACTCCAACATTTTTCAGACCCTTCCTCAAAGATATTTACATGGAGTTCTCTAGAATGCCTCCTAACTAGAGAACTCTAGAGTTGTCTAGAACTCTCTCTACTTCTCAAGATTAATCTAGGAAATCCTAGATGATTCTAGAGAATTTTCGATAACTCTTCAAGGAGAACTCCCTAAATTAGCTCACCCGTGACATTAAGCTCGTGGTATTATAAAAGTCTAGCCCTTATCGTTGCCCTTATCGTGGTATTATAAAAAGAGCATATTTCCTATTGTATCCCATGCTACACTAGAGCTTTAGAGCCATCCTCTCTATCAATACTCAGGAATCTGTTCCTTCTTCTCCTCCCTCGTATAAGGGCATGAAAACAGGAAGTGTTCGTATCCATACCAGTCAATCGTTGGTCCTTCGTCATTTGTTTGAAGTATTCCTCTTCATCTTCAACAAGAGACTTAACTTCATCCAGACTTTGCCTCATAACTTACCTATTTTCTTCCGAAAAAACCAAGGATAGCTGCTGATAGGCTGCATTAAGCTTATTCCTGGACTCCTTCAATCTCATGCTGATATCATATGCCGAGTTCCTATGAAACTCCTTTAAAACATTCTTCAGTTGTTTCACCTTTTGCAAATCCCTATACATAGGATAGCCACTGACATCTTGCTGCCATACACCTCTAACAACATCTTGAAAGCCTTAAAGCTTACACCACATGTTGAGGAATCTAAATGAACGCTTGCCCCCTCTATCAAACGAATTATTAAGAGAAATGACTACCGAGATATGATATGAGATATGTGAACTAAGAAACACAGCACTAGCAAATTCAAAGGTATCAAACATAAATGAATTCCAAGGGCTCTATCTAACTTTTTCCCTCATCCATGTGCCAAGCCCTTGTTGATTGTACCAAGTGAGGAAATACCCTGAGTTTCTTAAGTCCTCCAATCCAGCTTGCATCAGACAATCACTCATTTCAGTATAGGGTTCAATACGCAGTCCTTGGTATCCTAGTTTCTCTTCAGTCTTAATGGAAGCGTTGAAGTCACCCAAGACAAGCCAAGGACAAGTGCAATTAGCAAAGAAATTAATCATGTCATTCCATAACATCATTTTCTTTCCCGAAGCAAGCTCCAAAGCTCCACGGTGAAGAAGCAGGGACTTGGGGTTTCTCAATAATTATAACTATGCTGAGAACGGACGTATTTGGGTAGTGTGGGACAAATGCAATG